>SCDS01000431.1:0-35776 GCA_004149465.1 Drosophila nigromelanica
ATATGTATATCTATATAGACGTCAATTAACGTTGAGAACATCTATTTGCAGGTCTCGAAAATAGGCGTCTTCTCGTGCGGCCCGAGGCCGCTAACAAAGAGCGTCATGTCCGCCTGTGATGAAGTGAATAAAACACGCAAATTGCCCTATTTTATACATCATTTTGAGAATTTTGGTTAGAGCCAATCTGAAATCTCTACACGATTCTACAAATATCTGCCAACTATAAAGCACAAGAGACAGAAACGGATTAATCTACGAATATTATGAATAGTATTTAGTTTCATTCATTCAGCATTCAGCATTTAAGCGAATTTATTAGCACCTTTTTCCGCCTGCCGCCCCTTAAATAATACTCTACACTCGAGCTAACAACGACTATCTCTCAGTTGTGTAACTTCATTATTTAGTCATGTTTTACAATTTAGTGCATTATGAAAATTTCCATGGATATTTGATATTTAGCTACAACAGCAACGATGACAGCAACAACAACAAAGCGGCCTCTACTCTATATATATATGTACTGCCTTTGTATGTGTATGTGTATATGTATATGTGTATTTATTGAAAATATGATTTGTTATCAGTTTTTGTAAACCGTTCGCATTATTTATTAAATTTTACATTTTAATTGAAATAATAGCAATTTGTTTGAATACATTTATTACACTATATTAATCTAATTTATATACATAATGTATGTATAATATAATTTCTCATTTTAAAAAGATGAAAAACAAGCAGTCCAGTTTGTTATAAGTAAAGCACTGCTTGTGCAGTTCAACAAATAGTGCAATAAATGATATTCCCACTAATTTCAATTTACCTTAGAAATAGTATATATCGTAGATTTCCCTGTGTTAGGACTTATTTAATAATAATGATGTTATGAAAAGCAGTTGAAACTGCCTTATGTAGCAGACAAGCAGTAAAAGTGCCTGGAATGTTTGGAATATGTTCCCAGTATCGTGAATTGTGTGAAGTACATTTTTTGATACGCAGGCCTCCTCTCAAAAGTCATGAACAGCTCTTTGAAATCATTGCCAGTTTCCCAACTGAGAAAACCTTCCAAGTAATATACCAAACGGGCGTTCCACACACGGCAAACCTTGCCAAGAACAAATGTGTGTTTGAAGCAACTGACTCTCGTCAGAATAACTCAAGCGCTTCAAAAACTTAGCTTGCAAATGGCAAATCGCAGTGAACTCTGGAAAATGCGCTACGATTAGTCTTACCCTGCGAATAAGGAATGTGAAATATTTCTGTAAGTACTTTAATAATTTGTTTATGTTATATATTATATTTGATTTTCCCTACCTCCAAGATAATTAATTCAATTCGTTTAACTTATTTTTGCTCGTTACAATAATAATTTAAAATCAAGCAGTGCAATATAAAAGTTGTGCAGTGCTTTTACAGTGCAGCAAGCAGTGTGAAGGCAACCATGCCTAATATTTCAAGTCATACTGTGTGCGAATTGAGCCTGCGCCAACTTCAGCTGTTCTCTATCTCTCTCTCTGCCCAACACAGCACAGGGTGTACTGTGTGTGGGCTTATTCGAAATATTAAATATCAAGTCTTAAAAAATATATATATTTGAGAGAGAAAATATATGAATTGAAAAGGTTTATTTTGATATTTGTAGTAACAGTTGTTTTTTATTCGATCTGCTTTTTTTCACCTAAAAAATAATTTAAATTATTTCACCTAAATATTAAATATGGTTATTGTGAAGACTTTTCTACATAAGAATAAAAACATAGAGCATATCTGAAAGGGTATTTTATCTTCTGTATTAACTGTATTTATTTTATTCTTCCATTTTTAAGTATATTTAAATGTTAATTTTTGACAGCTATTCAATATTTTATTTGTATTATTTTTATTTTATATACTTTTAAAAGATTTCCCCTAATTTTCATAGGGTATATCCCTATGTCAATACTCGGATAAAGTTCTCGTTCTTTGTACACATGATTATCGTGCCCACTGTAAATTGTGGAATTAAGTGGTTTAAAAATATTCGGTGTTCTGTTATCCCCACTTCCTTCGTTTAAACGCCTTGCATCCCCCCCTCCCCCTCCTTCCCCTTGCCCCTCTTTGTGCCACACAGTCGCAAAACTTGTTGGCCACGTAAACAGAACTGTTGTTGGCCATTCGCCTCAAAGTATGCCGCGTATTTTTTGTACACTGTCTGCAAACATTTATTGCCCCGCCCCGGTCTCAGACAAATGGCCATGTTAAGCGGTGTGAACGTTGTTTCTCTTTTCTCGTTTCTCGTTTCTCGTTTCTCGTTTGCCTTTTCTCGTTTCTTGTCATCCACACTTAGTCCATTTACAATACCCCATTTGAAATGGGCAGGTAAAGGGGTATAATGGTTTTATGCAAATCTGTGTAACACACAGGAAGAGCAGTTCCGACTACATCAAGTGTATTTCTAGCAATTTTATACGTCGAACCTAAAACCTGGTTCGTATCATATTTTTTAAAGAAATAGTTTGATTAGATTATTAAGCACAATTTCGGCTCAGTATTATTATTTTTTCTGATCAGAAATGATAAACGCAAACATAAATTAACAACAAATAATAACGGTTGATATTTTATTTTTATTTATAAAACGAGGTATTAAAATTGAAAAAAAAAATTTTTTTCGAACTTGTTTACACATCAATGCAGCCGCAGCCAATTTTTGTTTCGAATCGAATCACATAATTTTCAATATTGATTTATTTATATATATTCTTCTTTATTTATTTTTGATAAACAGGTTGAATATTAAATACTGGATTCTTATTAATGCAGCCTCTGAATACTTATTGTTTTTAATATTTTTCGTTTTACTGAAATTAATTTCAATTATTGGTTTAAAACAACCCCCTCCAAAAAAAGAGAAAATGCTTTAATTCGGGTTCAGGTTCCGATGAGATTCCTTTTTTTTTGTTCAGCTGGCTTAAAAATTCAGTTTATAAATTTAAAAATATTAAATTTGCGAATTCGAACTGATTTACAGCTTTGTTTGTTCATGCAAATTTCTTGTTTATTTCTTTTTTTTCAATAAAATTGTTTTTAAAACGAATATTTGAATAGAACGTTAGTTGCAAAGAAAATGAAAAAATTGCTATTTGTTTTCTCTAAATCGTAGCACGCTTTGCTGTGCAGCTCACTGGTAAATCAGCTTTGTTATTCAGTCAGTTCTCATATATATTCCAGTGAACATTGACGACATATTTAAATTACTACAAAATGTCGAAGGTAAAGGTTCGTAATAAATATTAAAATAATTGCAAATAATGTTGAACTAAATAAAACTTTCTCCTTTAAGGTATCCTCGGTAAGTGTATATATAAACAATTGCTTTTAATATCTATTTTTTGTAGTTGGGCCAGCCCATCGAAATTAAGTTTCCCATTCACGACACTCACTTGAAAAAGTCGATTTCCAATTTGAGGAAAGCTTGTCTTCTGGCATTGTTGGGCCCAATATGTTTCTACTTTTTCCACAATGTGCCGCGCAAGAACAAATATAAGAACTTTTATACCAGCTATGATCCGCTGGATGCCTTCGATCGCATGAAGAGTGGCGGCTACTTGTCCTCCTGTCCCAAGGAAGATAAGAAGGACGAGAAGGACAAGAAGGGCAAAAAGAAGTAAGACTTAAAACAGGAAACCATGCAAAAGGGATTTGAAACAATTCATGGGGCGTAAAAATATGATATATAAATAGGAAACTAAACAGCTCACACGATAAATCAATGGAAAGGAAATCAACGCACATGAATTCTAAGAAATTGTTAACTCATCAGCAAATCTTAAAAATTATTCTTGACACTCGAAACACACAAACACACATATAAAAACACACACAAAATCACACTCGTTTAATAAATGGAGCATTGCAAAACACACTCGACTCGTGTCCTGTTGATGTCCTGCAACTTGAGCTATTTGTGGCACATCCTTGGCTGACTCGGAAACTGATGGCCAATAACTGTTAAGGTCGAATCTTGGGTCAGGTGGCATTTGAGGAAATTTATTTTGAAGTTGAAGCTGTGCAAAAAAAAAATAAATGTTTATAGATTCAAACATTCGCTCATTATTTGGCATTTAAAGATTGCTTAAATAATGCAAATAATCGTTGGTTACCAATTATATAGATATTTTTATGCTCTAGCAGAGAGTTTAATCTTAAGATATACGATATATATTTATGTATCTAGATGACTGAATCTGTGCAGAAAATTTCAAGTTTTTCTTCGTGCTTAACTTGTTTATATAAAATAATATTTTATATTCAATTTTATGTTTCAATATATTTCTTTTAACGTTTTCTTAAGAGAAACCCATCTTGGAATTTAAGAAAACTTTGCGCGTTTCTATTCACACATTCTTTGGTAGCATTTTTGTCAACTTTCGATTGGCATTTTTTTCGACCAATTTTTTATTTGTGTAGCATTTTTTGCTTAGCACATTTGATTTGTATACCCTGTATTTGAGAAAAATTCATAGAAGGATCTGATTGAACTAGCTTAGTATTAGCTTCTGCTATACTCAAGTGTAAATAATATACTTTGCTCTATTATTAATTAAAATTAATATTTTTAACAATTTAAAATGTGAAAAAATATGGCGACTGATTACAGGGTATATTTCTATTGATTACAAGGCATCTGCTAGTGAATCAGTTTTTCTGTTTCTTGCTGAAAAGCTTCTCTGAGAAATTTGTCGCCTATTTGGTAAACTATTTTCCACTTAAAATTGTGTCCCTTTTCAGGGAAGGTAAAAACCCCAAAACCAATTTGTTGATGTGGTTACCTTTTGTTTGTAAGATCCGAGTTTATGGCATTTGCATTTGGCAATTAAATTACCAGATAACTGTTTGACTTTCGTTTTGCCACTGCTGACCATTCAACTTTGACCAGGCCAAACAGATTTTAAGCCACATTAAATGCGATCTGATTTTACTTTTATATATCTGTTTTCTTTTTTTTTTTAACCCTCGCACGTTAGTCGTGCATTGAACCTGAGTCCAGTTTGGGCAGCGACAAGTTGAATATGTTGCATGTCGATTAGAAGCACAGCCACGCCTACAAATGGCATTGCGAGCAAACAAATCGAATGAAATTTAAGTGTATTTTTGAACTTTCTAAGGGTATCTTCCAGATTATGTTTGCCGGCAAACACTATTTGAATAGTTTTCCCATTAAGTTTGCGGTTACACAAAACTTTATGATATTGATTCGTACTTAAGCCCTAATTGTACCCTGTATCCCTTGCGAAATTGGCCATAAACATCTGAGCAAACAGTTTATAAAGCATATGGTAGATTAAATTTTTGAATTCTGTGAACTTAGTGTATAAAATTACAGAAAAGCTAAAGGATACTTAGTTCAATTCTGTAACTGTTATGTTGCCGAGATAATTCCATTTATTACAGTTAAATTTTGTTTTGAATTTATATCAATTTCCTTGGCCACCGTATTTGAGGTTGAAATGTATTTGGCCTATGTTTAAGAGTCGCAGTTGCTGCAGGCAGCACTAATGAATATAAACGAGCATTGCTTGCTTTTTGGCAGCCACTGTCTAAATATGCAATGCAAACACTTTAGCTCGGTGCCAAGGAACTCTCTAACCGAGAACAGCACTCGAGATTCCAGCCATCATTTTTATCTATTTGCTGGTAACTCGCTTCCCCGTTTACCCTCCACAGCTGATTTGTTAATTGCAAGTTATTGACACGCCACGTGCCTGCGGGGCCTGTTTGCATTTCAGAAACGCCCACCTGTACGCCTGAGACATCGTTTTACAGTAATTATAAATTGCCAAAGGCTAGAAACTTTTGGCCGCCCACAAATCGGCCACGCTGCGTTTGGCTTCTTTGCATCTTCATCTTTAATTTTAATTGAATTTTAAATTGTTTGTCCGAGCTAAATATTTAACTAAGTCGAAGGTATGTTGGGCTTCTTTCAGATATTTACATTGAGTAGGTGTCTATGAATGAAACAACAGAAATGTTAGTTAAATTTTGATAATTTAGACCAATTTCTCGCTTCGCCAAACTTATCCGATATTAGACGTATCATATTTATTGGCAATAAATAAGCATATTTTTGATAGATTTTGGATATTTTTACTCTATTTGGGAGAGCGAGAAAAAGGCCATCATATACCTGAAATAACACACACCTCACTGAAAAACATCAAAAGCTGCAGGCATTATTTGAATTCATGAGAATCGCATAGAGGGGGTCAAATTTTCCCTGCTTTTACGCTGGAAATAATTGCACTCTAACAGGGCTGACAACTAAAGTTCCCTCATCAGGCGCTTTTTGATTCTTCGCTTCCAGTTAAGTCTTTTGTTCATAACGCAAAAGAATTTCATTTTGCATGCAACGCCCACAGAGGCGCTATTTTTTTTTTATTATTTCCGATTCGTGCGTTGGCTTCCATTCTTTGCACAAGGGAGACTCCAATTTCCTTTGCCATGCGTGGTCAAACATATCTTACCGCCCCCCTATTCACATAAATGTGGCCATGGTCCACGCGCACACACCAATATAATGGCCAAGAGTCACTATTGGCAACAGTATTTATTTTTTTATGTATTCGTTTTGTCTCTGGCTCTTAAATAGGCCATAAATTTAGCTAGTGACAAAGTCCGTCTGCTCTTAACAAATATTCGTTAAATGCGGCTCAATGAAGCTGAAAGTGACAACATATTATGGTTCGAAATTATTTATATATTTTTAATTTATTTAAATGCTGAAAACAACTTTTTTTATGATAAATTAAAAATTTGTATTTCAGCAAATATATCATAACTCAGAAAGAAATAATTGAATTGACGATTTAATAGTTTTTATAAATGTCTAAAAACCTCATAGCTCATTAACATATTTTAATAATATAAAAATTATTATAAAATCCTTTAACTGAACTACAAGGGTTATTTATTACCAAAGACCATAAATATTGGCAAATTGAACTGATTGCTTATAATATATCTATCTCATATATTACATATGATATATGAAGTATCCCATAAGGCATTCAACATTTGTCTATGAAATATTTTCGTTTCTTGCTTTAAATAGAATATTGCAATTCAATGGTGTTTATCTGAGAAATTTGCATACACCCGAGTTGTCAGCCCTGTTTACTTTCTACTTGACTGCCTGCTTGCCAGACTGTTACCATATGAATTAATTCCCTACCCACTTGGTTTTAAAAACATATGTGCAGGTTCAATCTACTGTTGGCACATTAATCTGTAGAAATTGGCCAGATTTGGCTAAATGCTTATGTCTCTGTCTGCGGGCCAAATGCAATGGCCCTTTTTTTTTGCGCGTCACACGACGGACTTATGATGTTGTTAACCCAATGATTGATTGAATTGTAGTGTGAGTGTGTGTGTGTGTGTGCGTGTGTGTGTGTGCCTTTTCCACTTGTCGTGTCTGAGTATTTATGCGTGTAATTAAATAAATCACTGACATTTCACATCACAAGTGCTTGGAATGGAATGCTGTTAAAAATGTTGAAAGATAGTATGCGAATTGCAAATTCTAATAAGAGTTATTTTATCTAAAAATATTAAAAATAAATTGGTTTAATTTAAGATATAATTTTTTGCATATATTATTTTAAATATTGTAATAACATCCGGGCCTAGTTATAAATGAAAGCCGATATCCACACAGGTATCAAGTATTTCGTACTAACATGTTTACTAATATTTAAATTACTAAAGTCAAGAAGTTTGATCTTATCTCAAATCAAACTTTAAGCTTCGAAATTCAGCTCAAAATATAGTTGATAAAAAAAATATATTTATTTAAGAGATTTAAAATCTTAATTACATTTCTTCATTTTGTGTTTAAAAAAATTGAAAATATAAAGTTTTTCAGTTCAAGTATTCTTAAAAATCAAAAAATGAATAAGCTACAGACAAAGAAATACTTTATTTTATATATTTATTGTCGTAGGTCGAACCCGAGCTGAGAACTTATATTTAAAATATTTGAATTTATTTCTATGAAATCGAGGGTTTATAAAAGGAATTTTTTTTGTACTTGGTTTAAGATTTTGTGTGTTTATTCTCATATTTCAATCAAGTATATGTTTCACAAATTTTTTTCTCTATGCCGTTCTAATTGAATTTTGAATTTATAGTTTTTTGTTATAACTTTTACTAATAATTGGAAAAAATAGGCATTCGACTGTTTGGGCTGATGGCACTCCCAGCACGTTGGGCGCCATCTTGGATGCTACTTTAATTTTCTTGCCAAAGATATCGCCAGTCCAAAGTCAACAAACACGCAAACACATGAGACAAATTTGAATGCATGGCCATATACTATGATATCTTAAACACACTTTGGGGTGTGTGTGTGTGTGTGTGTGTGTGTGGGTGTGCGTGTGTGCTTGCATGTGTTTTTTTTATAATGTTTTGCTTTATGCCATTGCTTAGGCAACATCAAATCGCATCGCAACGCCGTTTGCCAAGGGGTTCATTAGACTTTCAACTTTTGTTTTCGGTGCCGCCACCAAACGTCAAAGCCAATGAACGAAGAACATGTACAAAGTGTAGACAGTATGCGTGTGTGTGTGTGTGTGTGTGTGTGTGTGTGTGTGTGTAGAGAATATAAAAACTAGAGTGTATAGTTATCGGTGAGATGCCGAAGTTAAAATACCCTTGCAAATATGCAACAGATCTTCTTTATATTTGAATACTTAAGCATATTTCAAAATTTTACAAAATCACGAGGATTTTTCTTATATGAAACATAAAATACTAATTTTTCCTAGCGTAGACTATGATAATGCTCCAATCCGGTCAGTTTCGAATATCAAAAACCTTCTGCATCAATTTTATCGATTTGCCACGCCTGCAGTGGGCGTATCCAAAAAATCTTAACACGTCATCTGACTCGGATATACATGAGTATATAATCCAAGTTTCAAGTCTCTCAGACGGACGGACGAATATAAATATAGAAACTGAAAAAGAGAGTTCGAGAGCTCTCACTTTTTAAATTAGAAAATATATTTTCTCTGCTGTGTGACACATTTCATGACAAAATGGAAATACCTTCGGTAAGGGTATCGCTGGTGGTAAAAAGCTAGTAGCAAAGCGGCTGAATGAAGGCAGCGGTGACTGCAACTGCGGCAAAAATGGCACAAGGCAAACGCAAACAAAAAGCAAAATGAAAGCAAACGTGCCACATGCCACATGCCACATGCCACCGGGCGACAGAGATGAAGCTGAGCACTGAGCACTGTGCCACACAGTATGCATGAGGCCCGTGAGCTGAAACAGAATTGAGGATTGTGGATAACCGCATTAGAAACAACCAGCAACCAGCTCGCAAACTGGCCGAAAACTTGTTCCCTGATGTTGAGTGGGTGGACGGGGTCCAGCTAATGTTGCTCAAGGTCAGCTTCGATTAGCGCTGAAAGTGTTGCAGACGTTTTTATGCCACTCTGGGCCATACTTATTCATTAGAACAACTCCTTAAAGCTGGCCATAACATTTGCACGCGCCAAACTTTGTTTTACTGCCAATATTCAGGCGTGAAAAGCCGTTAACAACTTGTAGCGATTTCATTAAGCTTTCCGAAAAGATTAACTCGAAGCACAGGCAAACAGAACTTGTTTATGAACGGTATTATCTTAATTTAAATGAGAGACACCTTTCTTTCATTCATTAATTATTTTTAGTTACCTTTCTCCTCGGTTTTATTCAAACATTGTGTATATTAACTGCGAAAAAATTACATTTTGAATGCATTTTTAAATGTTGCGTTTACATTTTCACATTTAAAGTTAGGAATATTTCAAAAAAATGTTATTAAATCGAGCAATGTAATTATATTCTGGTATGCATATGTAAATTGCTTTTTTACATTTATAATTTTAATTTTTTAATGTCTGTATTTATTATGTATTCTTACTCACTTTGCTAAACCTGTCCCTGCTTAATTATTTTGTTTGCCCATTTCTGCTTTACCCTTTTTGGTAACTGGCTCTTTCTCGCAATTTCTCTACTGCTCTACATTCTCTCTCTTTCTCTTTCTCACTCTCTCTATCTTTATTTTGCTTGTTCTCTATTGTTCTCTCTCACTCTCTCTCTCTCTTCTTTTTCCTTTTCCTCTTATTTTCTTACTTTAACTCGTTTGTTTTCACTGTTCCGCAAATATAAACTGCCCTTCTATGCGATTCTCATTGATGGAAGTACCTAACTGAGAAAGCATAAATTTTAAAAAATTTCTGTTTCAGTCTTAAACTTTCTCGCTTTTTCCGCTATATTTCGCTATTGTTCTCACTGCCAATTGTTGCCTGCCTCTGAAACAAATAGCTTTAATTAAGACATAAATAAACTGGGCCAAAAGCCACATTCATTTTTAATTGGTGCCGCATTCGGCTGCTTTTCAGCTGTTACATTATAATCGCATGTGGGCGTACATTTACAGCAATGCATTGAATTGAATTTGTTAGCAGATGCTTTCGCAGTTCCGTTTGCCTTAACTTCATTTGACATGTTTTCCTTTGGTTGGCTTATTGCTTCACTTGCTGCCTCTTCCGCTCGTTTTGTCGGCCCATTTGCTTAAATTAAGATTTTCTGTTTTCCCAATTTGCCGAACAAAAAATCAATTAACTTATTAATTGAGCAGCAGCTGCTGTGTGTGTGTGTGTGTGTGTGTGTGTGTGTGTGGTTGTGTTTGTCTGGATACGATTCCTCCTTTCGCAAAACTTACTTAAATACACCACAAATTGAATTTACATTAAAGTGGCCGCAAAATTCAATGCCAGAGATAGAAATTTTTATCTCCTTCCCCATTTTAATATATTACCTCCCTGTAAGAAAAGTCTAAGGCTAAGCGCACACATACTTAACTTATTTACAAATAGTTTCGTGTGGTCGCTTTTTATTGAACCCTCGCCCCCTTTTCCCACTTGGCTTTTGTGACGGCGACTTATGAATACTTTTCTACTTGAACTTGACCAGCGAACAAAGGACTTGAGTTGCAATTTTATTTTTACAATGCAAATATTTTATGCGAGGGTTGGGCGAATGATATAAAAATAGAAAAACTCATATGATGATTTTTTTTAATAACTACTATAAATCCTGGGTTCCGAACTCGGATCCGTCTTATTAAGTTTTCAGTTTTCTGACATATTTTATTTAAAGCGTTTGAAATATTTTTCAAAAAATTTATTTTTTTGTTCAATAATACATAACTACAACTACTTATTTAAAAAATGTTGTAGATAATTTTTGATTTAATTTATTCAATAACATAACTCATACTAATTTTTTATCATTACAGAATATTATATATTTCTGTTTATTTATCGTACAACCCACGCAACGCTTAAGCTAAGGCAAGGTTAACTGTTAACTATACTCTGGTTAGTTTGCGGCTTATAACTGGCAAACAGTGTGCAGCAGTTACTTTCTAAACCCACCCATACACACTTCCTCTCATACTCCCCCAACTGGATGGCTACCCAAGTTTTATAGTTTCTATAGCCAATTGATTTTTGTTTGTTAACTTTTATGCAAGCAAATGGTTGCGCCTGTGGCCAAAACCACTTCCTTGTATCCATTTAGCTTTTGTACACACACATATATTTATATATATATCTATATATCTATATATGTATATGTTTTCGTCCCTCTCTTTTTTATATGCGTTACAACGCAGCCATTGACGAGTACTTTCAGTTCTCTTAAGTATTCAGTGTCAAGATCACGTTGGCTTGACTCAAGGATTTTAGTTATGAAACTGCCAATCGATAGGAATTTTAAAACTAGTTGCAACATGTTATGCGCTTTTCTATTGTCCTAGAAAAATATCAAGTGGTTGAGTCCGAGCGGTTGCGTTGCAAAATGGCTTCTGAGCTATATTAGGTTTCTTTATAATTAAAAAATATATATGAAATATAAAGTCTGTTTAAAGAGGGGTTGCTTTCTCTGTATTATTAATACAATTCTATTAAATATTCATTAAATTTTTAAAACTAAAAAAAAAATTAAGTTTGATTGTTTTTTTGTCTATTTACCTGTTCGGTTAAAGTTTATAAAATTATTTATACAATTCAGAACAAGTTATTTTAAAAGGTAAGTTTAAAAGTTAACAATACAAAGTAAATTGAGATAGATTATTTTAGAAATAAGCTTCTGTTGATGCCATTGGCAATAAATATTAAAGCAAATTAACACGTTTTGTTTTTCACGAGCACGTGTCGAAACTAATACCCCCTCCTTCGTTATCCCGCCACGCCCATTTGATTTGCACTTAATTGCAGGGTCCGTAAAATGTGCTCAGCTCCGTCGGGCTGTCAGTGTTGATGTTGCACTTGTGCGAGTCGCCTCTGCCGCAGGACTCGGGCACATGCGACTGCATTAATTGCGCCCCTGACACGCCCACAGGCGACCATCTCAAGAGCTTGCAGCATGTAGTTGATCTCCAACACACGTTGCACGTTGCACGAAGCTTTAAATTGATTCTGATGGTCGCACACAAACTTCTTGCCACTTGTTGTTGAAAGTTCTACTGAATCCTAAACAATGATCCACAAATTATATATACTACTACATATGCATATATATTAATTAGACTTTAAATATATACTTGTGAAAACTTGGGATGATAAAGCTCTCGGACCAACAGCTCCCATATTTAAACTTTGTCAAACCCGAACCGATTTTCATGTTTGAGAACTTTTTAGTTATGATTTGCCTTCTAAATTAATTCTGTGTTTAAAATATGTTCATTTTTGAAAAGCCAATTTTTCGATTTTTTTTATAAAAAAAATCACATAGCCACCCTAACTCATCTTCGAAATTTTTTTTAATTTTCAAATTTTGCATCCTAATTTTAGCTTTTTAAAAATTCTTTGAAACAGAAAAAAGGCTCTTAGTTTTTCACACGCATTTAATAGGCATATGTTAAATGTGAATACAGTTAAATTCTGTGGGAACCTCAGCCTGTTCAAAATTGGGCGGAGCGCCCGCGTCGGCAGCAGAGCAAGCAACGTGGCCGGCAAAACTTGCGACAACAGCAAAAGCAAAAACCAAAGGAAAAACAAAAGCAGAGGCAACAACAATGCTGACTAGTTCAAGTTCAATGCAATCACAATGCAAAAACCTACCACAACAAAATAACAGCTAACAGCACACAAAAATGTGCGAAAACCTACCATACCAAATCAAAAGCTAACAGAGAATTTTACTGTTGACTAACAGTGCTGTTATGTTTTTCGGCTCTGACAGCAGTGCTGTTACAGCTGTTAGCAGTCGGGTCTGTTGCCGGCGACGCGTCGCGATGCTGACGCCTTAGCAGCTGTTACAGATCTTAACAGTCGTCGTTATTGCGGTCAACGCTTACATTACAAGACGTAACATAATGGTTTACAGTCGTGCGGTCGCGACGTCAATTCCGATGAGGATTTGTCTGCAGCCGCTTAGTCTGTCGCGGCAACTGAAACAATTCGGACGCGAGGGATGCAAGTGTTCAAATATCTCAGAACGGTTACTGATTCAGAAATTTGATTTCAGATAAAGCTAACATTGTGTTGAAGACAGTGTGATAAAAAAAAAATAATGAATAATATTATCAAAAATATATTTATTGCTAAAATATGCTCGTATTAATATATTAATATTAATTTTTAAACGGCGCGCAAAATACTCTCAAGCTTTATTGTTATAAAAAATACAAAAAGTTTGTGATTTATTTGGGATAGTTAAAACTATTAAGGAAGTAGTTCAAAATATATCTGCAAAAAATGGAATAATATTTCATATTATACAAAAAGTAAAACTTTTATTAAATATTAAGTGAGTGAGAAATAAAAAAAATCACAAATTATTTAACTCAAAATAATTTTAGATGCAAATTTACAAATTATTAAAATAATTAATAAATTTGTGGCAACCCTAAAATTTTAAAAATATAAAAAACAAGAAAAAGTATTTTTTTGCTTACAGTTAATAAATTCGAATATTTATAATATGCTTACCAATAATTAATATTAGCTTCAACTTAAAAAGTAAGTTTACTTGAGAAAATGTTTAAACTTAATTGATTCTTTGGCTCTTAGCTCAATCGATTTTATAAGACACTAAATTTTGGAAATTGAATTGAATTAAGTAACAATTTATATTAGCGCATTGACAATTAACAAACAAAATTAATTTGTGCATGCAAATAGGAAAAAAAAAAACATTTTGTCTTCCAGCCGCGGGCGTATTACGAGCATATTTGTTTTACATATGGAGCTCGTACCGCGGTTGTTAACAACATGTTCGCTCATATTTTTTTATTACTGTTTATTTTTAGATTATGAATCGTGCAAAATAACAAGTTGTGCAACGCGGCGTATGTGTGATTTTCGAATTTGAACAAAGTGTAAGACTATGAAAATATAAAATCAAAATAGCGAAACAATAATAATTTTACAACAATATATAGATATGTACATTCGCGTACATATCAGTGGAAAAGAGCAGTTCAAGAATATATGTTCAGTGAAATTAAATGCAAATAACCAAGTGAAAGTCAACCCAGAAAGTTCAAAGTTTGCCCATGCATAAGATTTCATGTCAAATAACGCTTTGCATGTTAAATCATGTGAATAACTAGTTGAAACCAACAGAACAAAACCAAAGTATAAACGCTGCCATGCAGAACAATTTTTGACTCTAGCTAAAAATATTTAAAGAGAGGAGTGGAAAGCAACCCAAACGAAAAGTGGAATCGTAACTGGGCAAAGAATAAAACACCGTAAAAACTTGCAGCGTGCAAAGTGCAACGGCTACTGTCATCAGCAGCAGAAACACAGGCAAGACAGGCAACAAAAAAACTAAGAAATATTTATCACACTTGGTAAGTGAATTAAAGAGAATCCAAAGTTTTCAATTTATTTTCAAAAATTTACTTTCCATTTTGCACGTCGAATTTCAATTGTAAATTGAGTTTATCTTCCACAGAAATATATAATTTTTTTTTTACAAATTTCCCCATTCCAGCAAACAATGTGTGTGGGAGGCAGTTAAAAGTGGGTGGATTGTTAGGGCACCTGCCGCAGGTGCAACTTCTTTTCGGTTTGCTGTGCGTGTTTGGATTAGCAAATTGTGCTGTTATTTGCGTAACCTGCGAGAAAACACGACCCACGACCACAAGAGACACTCGTTGGCTCATTAAAGACTATTCGTTTCCTTTCTCAAACCCATCTATTTGCATTTTGTTTATACCCTGTTTGCCAAAAAGAACAATTGGGTATGACAGTTTTAAATGTCGTATATGTGTATGCACCTAATTCTCTCTTTCCACTAATTTTTTTAAACGATTTTAAAAACACGTTTTTGTTTTGTTTTTTATTTTCAATCATTTTAAATATTCTTTGAATTGTTTTCTTTTTATTTTCTCATTTTTTACATATTGTTGAATGATTCGAAATAGGGATACAGACATAATTTCCGAAAATTGTTAACATAATAGTTCTAGTGATAGCTGATAATATTTTATTTACAGAGTATTTGCAAGTTGTTGTTTTTTTTTGTAAGTCATATCATGTTTGACTTAACGATAAGTATGAGTACCATGTAATCAGCCCACAGGCGCGTACTTATGTTCTACAGTGTTTCATATGTTGTCTATATTAAGCCTCATACAAGACTAAACGACCGTCTACATGGGTGAATATTTGTATGCACAGCGCACTCTGTATTTTCAACCAATAAAAACAATGCGGGACTTAAACATTTTATAAAAATTTTATGAAAATATTTCCCAGTTATGACATTTTTTTTTATTATATTAGACAGTTTTCATTTAGCGTAAATATTTAATTTAATATTAATATTTCTGAATACAAATAATTATATGCTTGAAATTAAAAATACTACTTACAACTGTCATATAATTAAGTAGCATAATTACAAATATACTTGTATATTTCCATCACATTCATAAAAAACAAGCTTACGCAAGGTTTCTTAAGCTCACCCCTAAACCCCATAAGTAATTTATTCACCAATTCTCAGTGGAATGATACAATTGGGAATTTCTTTAACTGCCTGCTGCTATTTTGCAATGTGGCCAAGCCCTTATTACTGTCTGTAAGCTTTAACAGGCATCACACCTCAAAGCCAAAATTCGGAGAATTTAGTAAACAGAATTCAATTCGATTCAGCCACGTGCAAGTTTTCTGAGAAATCCTCTGCTAGCAACCTGAGCTCAATAAACACCAATGAACCGACCTATTTTTATTCCTCTTGTTTTTTTCTGTAGGACATTTCATTAGGTATTGAAGAAGCTTACAAGTATTCGGGATAAGTAGTACTTTAAGCGGGTTAAGTAATATCTTAGACAATGTTATGGCAACTAAAAAATTCACTAAAAAAAAACAGAAAACAAATATATAGTATATCAAAGCCTATGCACTTAACGCAATGTCTAAGTGATTTCCACTGGACGCAACTTGAAACCGCAACGCGCACATTTCCGGTAATTTCCTGCCCCCAGCCCCACCTCTTTCAGCTTAATTTGGTCATTATCGACGGGTGTTATCGGTTGTTTAGTGGATGAAACCAAATGTAGCGTGGAGGACAAACATTGTCAACTTTGCTAGTTGCTTCCATTCACACTCTCTAATTGGATTTTGGGCGAAACTCACTCGAGTGCTGCATGCTTTTAATGAAGCTTTTGGCCCCTCCCCCCTCTTGGTTGATTCATTGACTCGTTTATTATAGATTGCGGTATCCAATTTTTGCGCATTTCCTCGGGCAGTGAAATCAAATTGCCTCCGTTTCCGTCAATCGAGACACTTGTTTGAATTTACTGAAAGAAATCTTAATTATTATTCAGTATAGCTTTGATTTCCATAAGTCAATTAAATTGTGAATGCTGTGAACTGTGAAAATATATTTATTTAATAAGAACCATTATTACTGATTAAACTTGATTTTCATTAATTAAAACAGATTCACACTACGTAGATTATTTTAATGTACTTTACTTTGGAAAATAATGAAAATATTTGCATATGCATTCATCTGACATCAATAATTTAGTAGCTGAGCTTTTATTAAACCTCAAAATCATTATTGATTGATTTTTAAATTAAATAAGACTGAAAAATAACATAAAAATAAAATTTTTAATATTTTTCTATTTTTGTAATGGAAGTACTTTTATCAGAAAATGCACATATATTTATAGATATCCAGTTTCTTTAAATTAAAACATAAATAAAATAATTTTATTCAATTAGTTTTAGGTAAATTATTTTAGTTTTACAAATCTTTTTTTTTGCAGATGCAAAATCGACAAAAAATGTTTCTACGACAAACTTTAACTATCGCAACATAAATTTGCCTTCGATTTAGCAGACTTAAGCAAAGTCTATAAATTAAGTAGTATTTTTACCAGCCATTACGTGTCTAATACCCGAATGCAATATTTATAATTCAGCAGAATAGTAAAAAACCCGAAATATACGATAGCAACAACTCGGACAGGGATAGTTTTTATAGCATACTTTTGGGCATAGCTGAGTGTTATTAAACCCACAAAATGGTCGAGCTGGCTGCAGGGCGCAGGCGAAAGCAGGAAGCGAAAGCAAATTCCTTTTATTGCCAAAGAAATACGGCTCAAAGAGCGGAAGCGGAAATGTGTTGTTATGGCTGCACTGCCATATTGACTTGTGCGGCTGCCACAAAGTAGAATTTTCAAACTGGTTCTTGCAGCTGAGAGCTCGCTGCCTCGCTGCCTTTATTGTCAGCTCGACGTACAAAAATATTTTTAGTGCATTTATCGCATTGTCCCTTGATTCCACCCTCCACCCACACACAAGCAAGAGCAATGCAACAACTTGGGCGCATAAGAGGCCAAAAGAGCTGAATAGTTTAAGTGCCCTAACCTTAGATTCAGTATTGTTGCTTTTTCCGGGCGTCACTCAGCGCGGAACTTTTGCAAGAGAGAGTTTAATAGGTATTAAAATTCCACAAGTGCTGCAAAACTTGTGTCGAAAACAGACACAAATATAATTTCCTGTTGCCGCTGCGATTTTCCGGAATTTCTCCGAATAAACGGTACTCTTCAGTTTGTTTTAATTTTAAAAGCTGATGAATTAAATTTGCTTTTAATCATACGAATTAAGAATTAAGTTGAAATCAGATATTTTTAGTACAGCTAATGAAAAATTTTAAATAATTGCTTGTAGGTTTCTTTTAATTACTATTTAAAATCGTATCACATTTGAAATTGGTTGGGCAATAATAGAAATAATAAAATTATAATTTATAAAAAAATATAAAAAAGATAAAATCGGATAATTTATAAATTAATTATAAGGATCATAAATGGAATTTGAAGAAGTAACAAGATATATGCGTACATTATTGATCTTTAGTATATTTTATCTATGTCTAAAGTCCTTGAATATGTTAATTTCTTATGAATGCTCATGGGATACATTTCCACCCACAAGACTTTGAGTACATTCAACCCTTCTACCTGTTTAGCTACTTTTATCTGTTTTTTTTTTTTGCTTACAAATGTGTTAAGCTGGAATAAAATTTTCATATTATTTACTTGGGGCTGTTGCATATTTCAGTCGCGAATTATGCGCACGGGTAGAATTTGATAGACCCCTAGAGTAGATGGGGAAAAGACATTTGTACCGTCCTGATTTGCATATGCTTTGCATAGTAATGTGGGTGTGATACGAGCTACTCGAATCCACTTCCCACATCTGTTTCACCGCCCACCTGTGTGCCTTAATCTATTCTAATTTCTTCGACCTAAATGCCACATTAAATCTGGTTGGACTAGTTGACTTTTGGTCAATTGTTTGTCGCAATTCAACCAACTATTTAGGGTTCAGAGGCTATCGATTTATCATATTTTGCTGCTTATCTCCTTTTCTGTTCCTATAATGACCCAAATAAACATTTATTTTGCTGTTTTTGCTCAAGTTCTTTGCTTGGTTAACTCCGGTCCACAGTTGAAGTCCGAGCGTGTTTTCTGTGTTTTTCTATGCTACTTGCATATTAATGAACATTTACTTGGGGTTGTGTGTGTGTGTTTGTGTGTGTGTGTGTGTAGGTGTCTCCACAACATAATAAACAAATGCGATTTTCTTGGCTTTTGACATTGCTTTAAGATTAATTATCTGAAATAAAAGTTAAGCTAAACTTGTTTTTATTTTCGTTTTTTTATTTTTCTTTATTTATTATTATTTGATTTATTTTTTACAAAGTTTTTTATTTGTATTATTTAAAGATTTTGTATGCATTTGTTTTTAACATTCTACTGGTTAAATTGAACTATTTCTTACAGTTATTTAAATCTTTTTACATTTAATTCATTTCCGCTTTAAAACAATATTTTTATTGACTTCTTTTTTATTGCAATTTCCGTTAAAAATACAAGCCGAGTGTATTCAACTGTTTATTCACTACTCACACAATTAATTTATTCCCTTGAACATTGCGTGCTGCGTTGAACGTGGCTGGCACGTGGCGTATACGTAATGCAATTGACAATGCACATTATTTGGTCTACATTTATTATTTAAGCCACAATCAGAGTGCTGTCGATGCAAGGTCAGCTACTTGACCCTTGACCTCCCATCAGTCGCGGATCGGGGCTTTGTTCAGCTGATTCTGGCAGTGAATTGGCGTCAAGGAATTGGAGGAAATGAAGTTTGCGCAATGCGTTCATTAAGCAATTTTGTGTATTTTTTTTTGCGCAGTTTTAAACTCATTTGCATGACTGGCAGCTGGGACTTTTAGTCGCAGCAAATTCTTCGTGCAACATGCAACAAGCGTAGACAACTAAAATCATGAAGCATAAAATGGCGCTGATTGTTAAAAGCAACACAGGAGCAGGTGTAAATCTTATTTTAGCTAAAGATGTCAACCGGAAATAACAGAAATAACAAATGTTCAGCACAAGTTACAGTTATGGTGAGGGGGCGTGGTCAGAGGTGGGTTGGTGGAGACTGGCTGCGGATATAGCAAATCAGCTGGTTTATCAACCACACCAAACGACAAAACAGTTTCCGGCAGCCAAACACGACAACATTATCCTTGAGTCTTGGACAAAAGTAACGGCTTTTGTTAGCCATTTTCTTGGCTGCAACTTTAGGAAAAGTTGGCTCTTAAACAAAACCTAATAGCATTAAATATAATAGACAATGGCTTGGCCAAACTTCACAAAGTAACGTTTCATGAAAAACTTTTCTGCATCTTACAATAAGTCACAAATGCTTTTTGCTATTGCTAATTTTTATTATTTATTATTATTTATTTAGTCACAGGAAATGTTTTATTTTATTTGAATATAATAACAATTGTGTCAGCACTCTGATTATTATATTTATATTTCTCATTTATCAAATCTCTCCCTTTAATCTTTCTTTTTCTTCTCATTTACACTGGGTATTTTTCTCTTTTTCTCATACTCTCGCTCTCTGTCTTTCTCCTGTATTCCCTCTTCCTCCCTAAAATATTTTATTTATATATATTAATTTAAATATTCGAACGTGAAAAGTCGATTTATTTCTTCTCGTATTATTATTTAATAGATACATTTATTTTGCCTTTGCAGTTTATTTTTCATTTTATATAAAAACTCAAATCCTTTTCAATGAAAGAAATTTATTTAGTACACTTTTAACACTTTCTACATTTTTTGTGAAATTGTGGACACGTGTTTTTAGTATGATTCCAAACAACCACAAACTGGGTTTCATTCAAATGTTTTCAATTCCAATTCATTTGCCTATGCAAAAAGATAAAATCCAAACCAGAACAAGAAGCCTTTTCCCGTAGAAAAATAATTGATAGAGCAATCAGAGCTGAACTGACAGCAAATCAAGTGTTTCCAATCGGAATTCAGTTAAAATGTTTTTAGAGAAGTCTAAAACCAAATGAAAAAAAGGTTCATTTTAACACAAAAATTCAATGAATTTCAATGTGTGGCCAAATGAATAACGATTTACCGGACTGCAACTGGGCTGAATTGGGGATTAGGGGAACGGCACTAACAATTTTAGGGCTTTTGACAAAAGTGCAATTTCCATTTCCATTCAAAAGCTATTGAATATTTACATGTTCAGGAATTGTGATAACCTGAGTTTAGCATCAATTTAATATGTGAAACATTTGCTCAATTCTTTCAGAGTAGTAGAAAAGTAAGCCTCTTTAGAAATTGCTGATACATATTTAAATTCTGTGTTAATAAGCCACAAAAGCCTTTAAATTATTTATGAAAAAACCTTAAATGGAATTTGGAAAAAAATTCATTTAAATCACAATCAATTACAAGAGAAACACAGCAAATAAAGGAGAAAGCAATGTATGTGAAAAAAGAGAATCGGCAATAGCCGCCAACGAACGTATGGCAAAATAAATAAAAATTAAATAACCGAACAAAGCCAATGAAAAGAAGAAACAATTTGCTTCAAGGCAAGCTTTGCATACTCTTCTAAAAAATCTATATATTTAACGCGCAAAGCTATTGAGCTGCCAAAATCAAACTTTTAAAATTTTAAATTATATTATATATAAAAAAAAAATTTAATTTTTCACCCCGCAAATTTTATTATTTTCAGTCAACTTACTTGTTGTGAGGATGTAAAAAAGTTGAAAGTGCCATAACGAGTGTGTGCTTAGCTGTATGTGTGTGTGTGTATGTGTGTGTGTATATATTTTGCGGTGAGTGTTTGCTACACCTAGTGCCAGAGTCAGCGTACATGCCAGAAGACAACCCAACAAAATGTTGGCAACCGGAAACGGAAACCCCCACACACACTTACACAGAGTCAAGTAAGCAAACTTGGCAATAGAATTGTGGGGTAACTGCTGGCGGGGCAAACAGTTGGCAGAGCGTTTTTTATGCACATGGGAACTTTGTAAATCACAATTGCTTTTTGGTCGTTTTGGCTTGAGCTTTAAGCAACATATAATCCGAACAAATGTACTTTTTTTAAGTGCTAGATTTTGAAAAACCCTTAGGAATATTTTAGGCAGATTTTTGATTTTTGGCATGAAGTTTGTAAGCTAAAAATAATAATTTTTTCTTCTTTTGTAAATAAAACTTTTATTTTCAACAAAGTGATTGACACTGAAAGAGAATGTATATTGATTCTATTATATTTAACTCCTAAGAGATAATTCAGAATTAATTTAATTTTAGATCCTGCTCCCAAGAGATATCTTTTATTTATTTTATAATAAACATAAACTTGTGTTATCAATGACTCATTCAATAGGGCTTATGGCTTACTCATTAGGCACCATCCCAATTAAATGATTTGTTGACTTTGTTCATCAAGGCTAACTGCTCGCGTATTTGGACAGCTCAAGTTTATTGAACACTTAGCAAGTATATTGATCGTTAAATCAAAATACCCTATAATGTAGGCGATAATTAAGCGAGCCAAATGACTCTGCCGTTCAGAGGCGTTCAATTTTATAACCTAGCATATTTAGGATCCTTTAGCCATTCGGCCAAGGTGAATAAACTTGGTCATGCTCTTAAATTCGTTTTAATCATATTATCAGTCAGCGAACTCCTTTTGGGCATTTAGACCACATTTAACAACTTTTATCCAGCCTGCTAATTTAAATCACGCTTTGAACTTACAATTATCGGGTGCCAAAATAATCAAAATTTATTTTTTTTTAACTTTAAATTTGGTAATTTTCCAAAATGTTGTCAGCTGCAAAAAATGTATCTGTGCAAGCTGGAACAGATCTTGCCCTGAACTCATACGCCAAACAAGACAAATGTTTGGCTATAAATCTCGTCTGCTCTTATACAAGCTCATAAATTTTGGTTAGTAAAGCATGGAAAAAGGGAAACACAACAGCAACAACTAAAATAACAACAAAGTGGCCATCGTAAAACCAGCGGGCAAATCACATTTTCCACTGTGGCTAAAAGTCCCAGGTGCATAAATTAAATTTAATGTTCAGGTGAAAAATAACAAAAAAAAAAACATAAAAAAATTGAGTGCGTCGTGAAACAAAATCAATTTGCGCCCGCGAAGGCAATGCGAACAGTTAACAGATATTATCAAAAGATGGCGCTATATGATAAAGCTATGGTTGCTTTTGTGTGTGTGGGTGTGCGTGTGTGTGCCACATGGTTAAAGGTGACGGCCAAAAGTAGATGCCGCAAGGACAAATGTTTATTATTGCAAAATAGCTGCGAACGCTAAAAGATATATTGAAATGAGGCGAGGGCGATGAAGAGACAGGTGCTCTGAAACAGCCCTTGCGGCAGATCTGCGCTTGACAGGTGAACGATATGATTATGATTGACGCATTAATACCCTACATATGAGTGCAGACGTCATTTGCAGATGGGCATATATATATCAGTATGTAAACGGAAGGGATGAAAATTAAATATAATGATACCCTATAAGCAAGAGAAGGTAGATAATACTTATAAGCAGCTGTAAATGTAAAGATAAAGGAAACATTATTATTGTTGGAGTGAATAATACCCCATAATATCATTTGTTTGTTTACGGTAATATTCTGTGCAGTTAATAGCAATCAATCAAGATAAGAGAAGAAAGAGGAAGAAACTTGAAGAAGTTGTTTAAGCGAAAGAACAATTTATTTTACATGAGTTTATTGTATATAGGAAATAATAATTTACAAGTTACAAATATAGAAAAAGAGTAAAAGAAAAATAGTTATATATATAAAGTAGGATACCAACAAGTAAAAAAAGAAATAAAATATATTAAAATTAAAAGAAAGTGGATGAACATCACATTTAGGAAATTGACTTTAATCCAAATCGATATATCTCTTTAGATATTTATATCAACAGGGTATATATAGTTACAGAGACATTAAATATGCCCTGCAGACCATCAGACGAAAGTGTTAGGTCCAAACCAATTGAATTAGATGGAGAAGAAGGCCAGAGGCTTTTCATTGACAGCTCAAATGAAGCGTTAAACAGAACCGTTATATAATGTGGAAATGCGGGGCGGGCGGGGTGGTGCGGGGCTTTTTGCTGTCTGGGCAAATGTGCCGACATTTTGCGAACAAACTTATCCATTACATTCTTGTCAATCACATTTGCTTCTTATCATTGTGGCAGCAGACATATCTAAGTGTATGCATATGTGTGTGCTTTGTGTATGTTTCTGTGTATAAATACATGTATTACATTTTCATCTCGACCCGCGCACAGGGCGTATACGTGACTTTATTGTCTTGGTGCAAATTGTTTAGCATTAATGCACGACATTTGCAATTTGATTAGCGCCGATGACAAAGACAACACTACACTATATTTCCCGTCCCTTTCTATGCCACACTCGTTTGCGTGGCAACGTCTGCGTTATGGGTTTTATGGCTTTCGTCTCGTCAAAGTTCGTTTAGTTGCCGGCCAAGTTGCAGACGCCTCGCAGCATAATGAATTGGCCAACAGTTGTTTATTATTTTCAGTGTTCAGTTTTGTTTCGCATTTGATTAATTTTGTTTTGAGTTAAGCTGAAAAAGTTTTATTTTCTGATCATCATTGTCCTCATAATTACATTGTAATATTTATTCAAGCGTCTGTGGAAACCTTAGCTTGAGCTTGATAAATTGCCTGTGAGAAATCTCAAGGTCCAAGGACCATTGCTTGCGTCTAATTAATGAGCTTCATATTTTGTATGGCCAACACGCCTATTAATATGCTAGACAATGGCCAAATAGTTGGCCCGTGGCCAGAACAAGAGCATCACTTCAGCTTGTCCAAGAAAATTGTGAATCCTTCATCTATTTCTCCTTTCAACCTTTAATTAAGGTCGCAGCTTACGTACAGATTTGCCCAATTAATTTACTGTAAATGAGCTAACGCTCAAAACGTCTATAAAAAGTCAAGCAGGCAAAAGGCCTGCTCATGAATTTTGATGGGAAATTAACGCTTATTCGTTTCATACTTTTAATATAAATATATTATATCAAATATTATATATTTAAGTCTTAAATATGCAAAGTAAAATTAAGAAAAAAAGAATAGATAAAAATATATATTTATATTTTGTTTTGCATTCAAAAATTATTATATTAAAATATTAAATATTGAACACCCGAAATATTTGCAGAATATTTAATGTCATGTAGCAAATATGCGCTATATATTTAAAAGCTATTCGGTTTTTCACGCAATCTAAGATTTTGACCGATTTTGCCTTTAGAATTTATTTATAGACAATGCTCATTATAGCTTAGGTATATTAAATAATAAAAACGTTTTTCTAATAAAAATGCATTATTGGATATTCTTATGGCAACAAAACAGACAGATCGATTAGATTTATTTTGTTGATTAGAGAAGCTTTTATCGGTGGATGCAGGAATGCACTGCTATAAATACAACATTTTAATTTCAAGGAATCAAGGCAGCCATAACTTGCCTGCAAAAAAATTAGCTCTAAAATGTAAATTTAAATTTTAAACTAGGTTTTGTAAGTACATTACTTATTTATTACTTTTTAATTTTTTTTCTAAGTTTCTTAAGACTGTAAAATAGCTGACAAAACAGACTTTAAATAGATGAGACCACAGACTATTTTTACACCACAATTGCATCAGCACTTTAAATAAAATCATAAATTAAATTACATATTATTTGAAAATGTAATGATAGTAAATAAGAACTATGTAGTTCGTACAATTCACAAAGCACGCACACACACACACATGAAGCCTGTCTGGGTGAGAAACCACAGCAATTTAATTGCAATCCAAGTGAAAATTTTCAAAGACCACAAAACTGAGACAGCAGCAACAACGACAACAACTATAATAAGAGCAATAAGAGCCACAACAAAAGCGTTAGACATCTGCCACTTGGCGTTATTTGCGTAAACAAAAGGACAAGGCAAGTGTCAGCAATTGTCAGTTGATGAGGCGAGGAGGGCTGGCTGGAGGGGAAGGCGTGTGCCACAATCTCAGCCTGTTGAGTGTTGTGTATTGGTCGTGACATTGCCCTCAGCAGCCTCAACATTCGATAATTAAAATGTTGCCCTTGGATGGTGGGTCGCTCGCCTCTGACCTAGAGACTTAACCCTCAACATAAATCTGGCCTTTTGCCGATGCATTTACCAACCGAATCGCATACAAATAAATTTCAAATGCAATTTTTTTTGACTCTATTCATGCACATGGGTACCAAAGTCAACCGGAAAGTTCGCTATGTGCAATAAATCTCGATTTAAAAAAAAAAAGAAAAAACAACTCAATGTACAGACCAAAAAGTGTTGCCTACTTTACAGCGTCTGTTGATATTAGAATGTTTTCTATGGAAATCGATTCCAAAGCTTCCGTTTCGCTTTGACTTTGAGTTATTACTATTTTATATAAATGTGTCTATTTGCAGCTGTGTTATTGCAAGACGTTTTTGAATTTTATCCTAAAGGTAAAGGTAAATTTGTTTATTCTCCCGAACGGAATTAGTATTAGTAAAGTAACGCAGTTTTATAATTTTCTAATTTTGTTCTTTTTAAGTTTAACATATAAAGTCCAAAGTTGTTTGGAATAGTTATAAGGGATAAAATGAAGAATTAAATATTTTTTTTTATAAAGTTGTTAATTTTTAACTATACTCAATTGTTTGAAAATTGATTTTATAAGCTTAAATTTTATTGAAAGATTAAACTAAGTTTTGTTTTGCAAACAATCCTGCGTGGCCTTACAATAAATGTGTGGCAGATGTAAGATAACTTGAAATGGAATTGAAATAAGGATTTTCGATAAGGACGTTTGCCATTTGAGTTATATAAATTGCAGTGGCGCCCATAAATATGCAACACGAGCTACGCTTGACGCTAGCGGCGATGCGTTTTGCAACTCGAAATCACAAATTGGCCAGTTGCAGGTTGGCAATTTGTTGGCCAAGTTCTCGGGTTAAATTGGCATCCAATGACAATGACACTGGCACTTGCAACATGCAACGCTTTGTTGCCACTAACAAACTGCAACTTCTGCATTTTATTTTATCCATTTTTTTGTTGACGCACAAGGTCAAAGGACCTGTTACCTGCGCGAGGTGCGAACACCACGCCACGCATCCCTTTTCCTTTGCAAGTAACCTTGGACATGGTAAATGCGTAAGCTGCTTACAGGACGAACATAAAAGCTTCGACTGTCAGTAGCTTTGATGCTAAGCAGCCTAAGAGCCTAAAATATAAGCTCTAATTGGTAGCTGAATACGCCTACAAAAGGGACATAAAATGTGTAGGTTTTTAATGAATATGCGTGTAAAATCCATTCATCTTGCGCGTACAAATAATACAACATTCCAAATTTCCGAAAGTAATTAATTTTATAGTAATATTTGAAAAATGCGATCTGTAATTTAGTTAAAAAATTAACAGGTGAAAAACATAATAAATCGTTATGGAGCAATAAAAGTGTTGAGTTAAATTTCAAAAACATTAAAGTAAAGTATAATACAATTGAAATGATAGACACATTAATTTTTTTTTATATTTATGAGAAAAACATTTAGCTTTTACATTGTATTTAGTTTTTTGGTTTTTCTTTTAAGTTTTTTGAAAAATATGAAATATAGCGAAGAACTCAGAGACACCAAAACGCAACATAAACATATCTTTAAATTCCTTTTTTGACCATACATCAGCATATTATTAAATTGCCATGGCTTTACCTTAGATAATAATCCGTAGACTCATTTTAAAAACCATTTTCTGTGCTCAGCACTTTTTCAACAATATTCCATTTTTCTAAACGATGTACTTTACTCTACAACCGCATTCTTGCATGATTTAGAGTACACTTTACTTAGTTGCCTAGCAACAATCTTTGTAGAAACAAATGAATGCATACGACTGTCAAATGGCCGCACACACAAAGGCACATAGCACAAGAGATCCTTTCAACTGCCAAGAATTGCATTACGTTTTGGCTACCAAGCCAAAAAAAAACCGGCAGCATAAATCAAAGTTATCAGAAAGAGTTGCCACCCCCGCACAGACTGAAATGCAGAATCCATTTTTGCCTTTGGCTCCCACATGTTTGGTTCCATTTTTGGGTCTTCTTTTTCCCTGGTTTGTTTTTTTCTTTTTTTGGGCAGCACACAGAGAACACTCAATTGGCACTTAATGTCCGTACTTCAGCACAATTTACGCAAAGATGGCGAACGCAAAATATACGTCGTACAGTGTTGGCAGCGACCGACAACTGAATGCAACAACACCAACAACAACTGCAAACCATTTTGTTACAATTTGTAATGAGTTTTTTTTTCTTTCTTTTTTCTGTTGTTATCGGGCACAAGAAAATTGCACAAGTTGTTCGCCATTTGTTGTGCAGTTTTTGCGTGATTTTTGCGCATTAAAAGTCAACAAAATTACAGTGAAAATTGGATAAGTAAAAGTTCGTGGAAATATTGGGCTACTGTAAAAACCAACCAAACAAGAACCCAGTTGCCAACCATTTAAATTCTGTTTGACTGCATTTTGGTTACATTTGGAAAACAACTTTTTATGTATATAATAATCATTTATTTTATTCGATAATTTTATTTTATTTTTTATGGTCTATTTTAAAATCATTCTAATGCGAGAGATAATGTAATTCACTTAAAAATAGGTAATAATATTTTTTGAAAAGTAAAAATAAATGCAATCAGAAATTTTGATATTGATATTGATCTTCTATCAGATGTAAACTATTAAGAAATATTTAAATTCAGATTATTTTAATATATTAAAATATGAAATTTTTAAAGATTCGCTATTTAGCAGTTTTCACTGTGCGCCCACATAAAATGTCTTTGCCTTTTAATTTAAACTCAGAATTCTGACACTGTTTTTTTTTTTTGCAATTGTTGTGGAACTGTATTTAATTTATTCTTCTTCAGTCAAACATCCAACGCCCAATACCCTATTTTTCTTAAGCCCCGAATTCGCTTGGATTATGTATATATTGCAGACTCTTCGCAGAAAATTATTTGCAAGTTTGGTGCAAGTTTTTGGATGCAGCTGCTTTTTAATTAAATCGGAATCAGGCAAATCAATTTAAGTCTGGCGAATGTCAGCATTCATTCGTCAAGCAGCTTAGTTGTCTCTTGACTCATTAAAGCGTCAAACAATTTCTGTTCCGGAAACTGGCGTTCCAGACAAACTATTTAGCTAAGCCAGGTGCTTAGGCTGCAGCTCGAGTAGCTGGCAGTGACATCCTTGAGGCATCTCGATGTCTAACCAAGTATCCTGGCATTAAAGCAGCATTTACGACTTGCCAATTCACTTAGTTTGCTTAGTTTCAGACATTTGTCGCTTGTTGCTGTCGCCCAACTGGCAAAAACCACTTTGAAATTCCTTTACGACCAAGGGAATTAGTTAACGGTGCTTCTTCTAGCACTTGGCAACACTGTTGAGCCTTTTAGCCTGCAAGCCAAAAGTGTTGTTTTATTTTGTATTTGCATTTGCAATCGTAATAATAACAAACACATTAAATTAACAACTTTTTCGTTTATTATGCCAAACATAATACAAATAGACATTTGACATTTCAGATAATTGAAATGCATATTAAAAAGTACAAATGGGAGATGCAGATGACAGATACAGATACAAGATATTACAATAAATGGATACAAGTTGTAGATACAAGATATTTTATTAAAGTACAGCTATACAACCGATTGGTAGGTGCAAGTAACAGATATCTATAAATACAATATTTATATCAAACAGATAGATATAGATACAAGAAACCAGATACTATTGCAGATCCGAATTCAGACGTATACGGATATATATACAAATGCATATATACATAGAAGATAAAAATATAGGTGCTATATACAAGTAGAACAGATCAAGATGACGATATAAACAAACAAAAAAGAAATATATGTATACAATATATACGTATTTACGGATTCCAGATACGCATATTACAAGGTAGATATTTATGAAAAGGTCCTCGCTGCCATTTATTAAAATACACAAGCAGCAATAAAAAAATATCCAGTTAACGACAATTTTCAACACTCACAACAATCAAAATTAAAAAGTGCGTGAAAAAGGAATGTAAATATATAAAGGATGAAAAATCATAAAATTATAATGCATAAACCAGGCGAAAAGCAGCAAAGCAGAAAAGGGTCATAAAAAGTTTAAACGGAAAGAAAACAAAAAAGTTCAGTTATAAATTCGCTACAGAATAAATTCAAATAAATATTTTCATGCAAAACTCAGTTAAAAAATTACATATTTTAGTAGGATTTGTTGTAATTAAATATGTAAGTAAATTAATTTTTATAATTACATTCAAACTCTGAAAGTGAATTTTTAAATCAATAATATGTATATGAAAAAATCCAATTATTATCCTAAGCTGGTTGGCTATATTAAAAACATTTGGGTATATGATTCGTTTATCTATATAACGTATAATGTGTGCTGGTTTTAAATTGGAAACAAAAAAATTTCTACAGTTTTTGCACGCAGTTCGACAATTTGCATACCAAATCAGAAATATGTAAGAAATGAGCAGGCCGTCTTTTTTTTTTGATACATATTTTTTTAAATTGCTGACAATTTCATAACATGCAAGCGAAGAAAAACAGTGAAAATGTTGAAAACCAATGCACTTGCGTTTATTTTGCAATTAGTAAAATTTGACGTGCTCCAAAGGGAATTGTTAATTTGTTAAGTGTTGTGTAATATTAACTAACTTGTATTTTTATTTTTAAAGAAAAATGTGCAATTTATTTTTTTAATTTTGTAATGTCAATAAGTATCAGATGATAAATTAATTTATTTTATTATCAGTTGCTTACTTTAACCGGAAAATCCGAGTTTTATATAGTCAGTCTGAGTTTGTACGCCTTTCAATGAGTACAAAACATCCTTGTGACATTGTACATTTTATACAAGTGGATATTTCGTACAACTCTTGAATTCAAGCGTGAGAAATGTCTGCTGCGTCGCTATATCTTTTTTTATACCGTGTTGCATAACAAGCTGCAAGGGGGAAAGAGGAAACGGCACTAGGTTGCATGTAGCACACTCACACACACACACACACACACACACTCACACGCACGCACACCTGGCGTCGCAGCGCAAGCTCAAACAGCATGTAATATCACTTAGAGGCAAACTAATCCCAACGCCTGCCACTGCCACAGCCAGCTGCAGTCGTGACTCTTCACTAAGCCCAAACAACTGTCGCAGCAACTACTTGCAACAGGAGTCGAGTCGAGTCGAGTCGAGACGAGACGAGTCAACGCTTGTTGTGCTTAGCCACCTTACCTTGCCCCACTCAACTGCTCCTCTGTCGAACAGCTGCGCTTGACATTAGTTGACATTTTGGTTTGGGGCTGGTTATTTGTTAAGGGGTGGCCGTGAGAACGTGTCGACTGAGTTTAAGCCAAACATTGATGAACAAGCTGCAGCTATTCGGTATCGGCATCAGCATTAGCATCAGCATTGGAATGCTTATTAGATGCCACTGGCAGCTGTAGCAGCCAGATACCAGAATACCAGCATGTTGTAATCGTCGTCTTTGGCATGTGCTGCCACAGAACAGATAAACAAAAGGCAATCCAGAAGATGGTATTAAAGGTACTTTGCATTTGGCATTGACGAGGCATTCGCCTTGCGATATTTAATCGGATGATGTTTGCAGAGGACCAATTTAGTGGAATTGTTATATACAGCAACTGATCAATGGGGCTTAAAATGTCTATATTTTTGCAGAGCGTATATTTTAATGCAATATCGATCAATACCTGAGATCAATATGTGACCCTTATATATTTCCTTGATTTGTTGGATAAAAGCTATATATAATAAATTGTGGTTTTATGGGTTTTTATACTTTCAATTTAATTTTTTGTATATATTTTATAATTTTTTTTCAATGTATTTATATTTGAATATTATTTTTTTTATAAAATTTTGTTTTCTTTATCCAAAATCAAAGAAATCGCAGATGCATTTAGTCAATACGAGGGCTGTTCAGTGAGTTCGCTTTGTCGGCCTCATTAATTATAATTTCAGGCAATTAAGTGCTACCTTTAATTGTAGTTCTTGCTGTTTGACCTACATCCTGTTCCTGGCAGCCGCAGACACGTCGAAGCAACTTTTCCTGCAGCCTTTGGAATTGCCGACAAAGTGCATTGGTGAAAGCATCGGTAAAATAGGGGCGCCAGTGGGTGGGCTGTAAAGTTGAAAAGTTTGTTTACGACGCTTCATTCTGTATTTGATTGCCACTTCGGGCCATTGTTTTGTTTTGCACTCTATTGTTGTTTTAATGCTTTGTTTTTCTTCTTTGCCTTTAATTGAGCTTAAGGACAGAAACGTTGAACAACATTTATGAGTTTTTATTGGCTGTGCTGCGTGGGCCAATCCGGGAATTTTATCTTTGAACTGCCTGATAAGCAGCTTAGTTGATGATGCCACAAAGCTTATGAAAGTTTTGAGTTTTGATTTAATTCAATATTTATGCGATCTAAGTAAGTTATCAGCTTAATCTGTCAAAACAGTGACATTAATTCCAAGTACTTTTGACTTTGATTTATTCCTAAATTTTATTTTATTATTCAATATGAAGGAATATATTGATAAGTTTGATAAATTTTCCAAGAATTCTTTACAACAATTATTATGATAATAACAACATTAATTTTATCATTTATTACAAATAATATAATATAATAATCAATAATAATAATAACAAAAATAATATTAATATGTCCTGATAATTTCACAAGTACTAATAATTTTTGATAAGGCTTGTCCTTTTATCCTTCTGCGCTATGCTGTTTCGTGTAACCTTTGACATATCAGAAATCCAACCATATTTTCTAAATATGCAATTAAACTTGAAGAGAATCGTGACTTTGATGACAGTCTCTCTCTCTCCCAGTCCAGGTTGAAGATTCGTTTCAATTAAGCTGACTTTTATTAATGAGCTTAATTTAAACATTTCTGTAACATTAATCAGCCCACACGTCTGATTTAAAAAGAACAAATAAAGAACATGACAGACGAATTAATACTCTCGCATAGAAATTCGTTGACTTAATTTTCTTAAGTCTTGAAAACAACTTAGCTCACGAATATCCGGAACAACTTTATAAACACTAATATTTTTTATGCAGGGATATTTTTCAATTTTCATTATTGTCTATTTTTTCTTTCGCTCACATTCTTTCCTATTCTTAATATGTCTTTTTTTTAATTTTTTCTCTTTTCGCATTCACTATTTTTGTTTCCAATTTTAATATGCAACACGTTTCGCTGCTAATTTTGCGAGTGCAGCAAGTGCAGGGTGCGCCCTCCGCTACCCTATCACCAGTCCCTATCTCAGACTGTGTTCCTGCTGTCCTCGTCTCATCTCCTCTGCAGCAAGGATGCTTTGATTATTGCTCACATCAGCGTTCGCCTCCCTTTATGTACGTGCTCTAATTAATAAGGACTCGTGTAATTTTGTACTCATATTTTGCGACACACGTTTACACACCAACACACACACACACCCACACACTCAACATCAGCAAAAATAGCTATCAAGTAATTAAAGCCCTGTTGAATCGTCATGCGCATCAAACACGCACGACTCGAGGCTTTACAATACGCCCAATGTTAATATAAAACTTTGGGCCGGGGGTGTGGGAAATAGGATCTGTAAGCTGAAAGAAAGAACAACGAATACAAATTGTCACATAAATATTTTCACAGTTGGATTTTAGTTATATAGACACTTAAAATATACAGGCGTAATTAGCTGTTAACAAAGTTTGAAATTGTTGATTCCAAAACTTGATGTGTATGAACTATGTTTATGCCCTGTTTCTAGTTACTGACTGAAAAGGATTTTTGCTGAAATAGTTTTAGTATGTAATCTCTTGTGTGTATTTATTTTTATTTCATTTTTCTCTCACATCTTTAAACACTTATTTTTTTATATTATTTGCATCTGAATATAAGTATTGGAGTTAAACAATTTTTTTAAAAGAATATTTAAGACTTACTTAGGCTATTCTACCGCTGTTAGTTATAGTTTTAGATTTTGGCGCTTGACTGAAGATTTTGTAAAAATAAAAATAATGTATCCCTATATCCCCCTTTATCCCCTATACGTACAAATGATTTTTAATTTATTTCAGATCTTTGTATATGCAGAGAAGTTTTTAATTTATTTATATTGAAGCTACTTTCGTTTTTTTCCAAAGTATTTCACACTTGCATATAATTACACAAAAAATAATTATATTTTATTTTGAGAAAACCAAATGTACGACATTTCACTTGCTCTATGCTTGAAATTAAAATGTCGTGTAAAATGTTAATTTGTAGTTGCTTCAGCACATTTTAATCAGAATTAAGTGCTGTGGTGGGTCTCGTTGGTTTCGGTCGGAAACTGATTATCGCTAACTTTGCATCCACTTATTTAGACATCTCTCTCTCTCTTTCTCTCTTTTAGCTGGGCTTATTGCAGCTGGAACGCATTAATAGCATTATGAGCGTTTGTTGTCTCCAGTGGACGCCGACGTCGACGTCGACGTCCTGGCAGCGGCAGCGGCGACGGCAGCGTCGGCGGCGTCGACAGGAAACGGAAGCAGCGCTGAGGCGAACGCACAAACAACAGCGCCACACAAACCTATCAGCAGTTTATGATGGTAATGACGATAATGATGACAGCAGCAACAACCTCGAGCCACATAATCAAAAGCGCTGCTGCAGCAGCTGCGTTACAGCTACAAATTATAGCATTTCCGGCTTACGAGAGTGCCAACAACAAGCGGAACAAACCATCCAACAGCTAACAAAGTGCACCCATCCCCGCGCCATTCCATGGCTATTTGTGCCCCCGCTCCTGCTGCTCGTCCTTTTAGTTGACTGCTCTTTGTCGGCGCATGGAAATGACTCCAGCCTGGCACTCAATGTGAGCAGCACGGAAATCGCATTACCCATTAATGAGACAGCAACCAAGTTGGCAGCACCAGCAGCAGCAGCAGCAGCGACCACAGCTTTGGCGATAAGCGAACTGACCGACGCGGAGCGGAAGGAGCGAAAGGAGGCGCAGCCGGAGGATGAGTATGCCGAAAATACTAGCGAATATATCTTTGATCGCACCGATGTGCGCATCATATTCATCACCCTATATACGATCGTGTTCTGCTGTTGCTTTTTCGGTAAGTACCACTTAAATAAATACTCATAAAAGCACAAGTCAGAGTACTTGCTTGACATTTTCATTAAACAAAGATTTTAACAAATACGGGAGTTATGAATTCAAACATTTTTTTTATTTTCAAAACTGATTATATTATTAAATCTTATTTATTAAATCTAGTGGACAAATCATGATTAAAATGCCTTCAACCATAAAAATCGGAACAATTTTGACAAAGTTATGGAAGTCAGAAATATGGGAGCTATGGGTCCGAAAACGTTACATGTCAAAATTTTTGTTAATTTAGGCATGATTTTTGACCAAAAATTTGACCCCTCAGAATCGGGCCAAATGTTGTTATTTATACTAATTATGACACCCGTAATCGATTAAAAGTAAAAATTTGAAATACTAAATTTTGAAAAAATTTTTTTTTTTAAATTAGTAAGAAGGGAGTAGGTGATTTCTTAAAAAAAATCGAAAAATTGTATTTTCAAAAATTAATATATTTTGAATGCAGAAATAATTTAGAGGCCAAATCATGACCAAAATGCCCTCAAACATGAAAATCGGTTGGGATTTG
>SCDS01000432.1:0-95651 GCA_004149465.1 Drosophila nigromelanica
AAGAAAAAACAAAACAACAAAACTTTCCCACTTTTATTTAGCCCACCCCTTAATTTGCTTTATTTGTTGATTTCATTTTAAGCCAATGTTGTTATATTTTGTTGAGCATATATATACATGCCGCTTATATTTTTATTGTAAATATAATTACCACATACACTTATACATTTAATAAAGTTAGCGCATAGTTTCACATAAGTCGAGCGTTTTGGGCTACACTGACTACCAGCAGCATCACAACAGCAACAACTAGCAAAGCAAATTAAAACAATTAAAAAAAAAACAACATAAATTAAAAAATAAATCGTAAAATAATTGCAAGAAAAAATTAAAAAAAAATTAAATATGGCAAAGATAAAATTGATTTTGTTTTCTGTTCTTTTGTTTACTGTGATAGCCATACTGCGTTTTTATTATTATTAAAAATTTTTTTGATTTTCTTAAAATTTACTAAATGTGTAAGCATTTTTTGACTGAAAGGCAGCGAGAAATAATTGTTAAAAAAAGCAAGGAAAATTTGAAAATATGACGACAGCGTTTTAAATTCGAATTCAGTTTCTTTTTATTCAAATTCACTTTTGAGTTAATAAACAAAAAGCAAGTGAAGTGCAAGGAGTAAATATACCCTGTAAATTGTAAGCATTGTGGAAATGATGTAGTAAAAATTGAAATTCGAGCGCTGATGGTACAAAAAAAAAAAAATAAAAAAAATATCAATAAATAAAAACAATTAAAATAAAACTATTAACTAGCTAAAATTAATTATAGTCAATAAATCAGGCTGTAGGTAGTGTTGCATAGTTACAGTTCTACAAGCTATATATACAAGTAAAGTAAATCTACTTACGCATCTAGTAAAAAAAACCTAATAGCAATTAAAATGATAAAAAAAAAAAACAAAATTAAATAGAATTTTAAGGTATTTCCTAGGGCAGCTTAGCTAAGTGACAGGGGAATACACGTAAATATGATTTTGATTCATGTTCTGCCTTTCACTTTCATCGCAATTAGGCAGTAAAACTTATAGCATACTTTTTGGTGCGGCTCGAAATAGTTTAACCAATTTATAGTAGTGCTGTAGCTTTTATATTACCTGGAGTACCCAAAACTTCAAGTTTTGTTTTTTTGTGCAAAAATGAAAGTCAGAACATTACAGTATAAATTTAATTTTAATTTAAAATAGTGCGTGGTTTCGGCCAAGACGTGTTGAGACTAGACCATGCTGTTGTTACGCTTGTGACAGCGATAACAAGGCAGTAGTATTAAAGTTTAAATTTAAATCAGTTGAGCGTTTCGAGAATTAATTTAGTCTATTCTAAATATTGAATACAACAACATGGCCTAACTCTACAACTTAATCAAATCACACTATGTAGCAGTCTTAATTTAAATTCATTATGATTATTATTATTAATTTTTTTTTAATTTTAAGCACTTTTAGCAAAGTAAAACAAAAAAAAAATGAAAAAGTTAATTATTTTGTTTATTTTACTTGGCATCAATTGCGTATTTGGTTTTTGGCTTTTTAAAGTATTTATTTAAAAAGCTTTATTGATTTCTCATAAACACAGACCACACGCTGACCCACTTTGCGTGAGTGTCGGTGGGTCTTTGTGTGGTGCGTGCCCAACATATTATTCATTGTGTCTTTAATTAAAATTTGTTTGTTGTGTGCGTGTGCGTGTGCGTGCCTGTCACCCATTTGCGCAAGTGTGTGTTTGTATTGATAAATACCCAAACCAATTCGCTGGTAGCCTTCAAATCGTAATCATAAATATCTAGACGACATCAATTTACACGCAAAGTCTATAATGTCAACCCACCCGACCGGCGTCCCGTAAAAGTTATATTTCAATTCGATGCGCTTTACCGCAAGATACAAAAAAAAATAAATAAATAATATAAATTAAACTTGCGCCGAGTTTTAAAAAATGATTGCCGGACTCCGTTTTGTACGTTTGCTGCCGCCTCTGGCTGTGAAGGCGTAGCTGTCTATTGACACTACCTGGTGCCAGTTTCGATTTCACATGCATAAAATTAACATATTTTATTGCCTACTTAAGGGGGCTTTAAGGCAGCTGCCTCGTGGCATTGCGTATTGATTTTACACCTCATACTAAAGGCAATCCGTATTTCCGTATTTCTAACAGCTATCTGTGTCTATCCTTTAATGGCAGTTTATGCTTTGCTTTTGTGTTTGCTTTTGCCTGGTTTTCTATCCTTTTCGCTTATTCACTTTCACTGTTCAGGCAGAGCTGTTCAGCACAGCTGATACGCTCTCACTTTTCTCTCTCTCTCTCTCTCTCTCACCCTCTCCATCCCATTCTGAGTGTATCTCTACTTTAGCTCTCACGCTTCTGTTATGTTTTTTCATGGCCTGTTTTTATGGCCAACACGAGCTACGCTCATTTCATAGGCCCACACACAACTCTCAAAGCCTGCAGCGAGTCCTTGCTGTCCTTATGTTTTACTTTTCCTCTTCCTGTTAATGTCAACGACTGCTGCAACATATTTTGCCCCGGCTGTTACCAAATTTGCATTACTTGTGTGTGTGTGTGTGTGTTTGTGTTTGGAGAACATTTTGCCTCTTATGTAAAAACTGCTGCCTACTTTTGTGCGCAAATAATTTTTATTTGTTTGTTGAGTTAATTTTATTAGTGCTTTTGTTTTTCCATGAAAAAGCATCGCACAGCATTTAGGAAAAAAAAATACGGAAAATATTGTCTATTGCCAGAAGCTGAACCGAAACTACCTCGTGTCTACGGCAGTTATAGAACCGTAACTACCTCCCGAAAAAATGAAAATAAAACCAAAATTGTCAACGACAAAAAAAGACAACTCTACTAGAAACCAAAGCGTGTTCTCAGCTTAACAAGCGCTGCATAGGAAATTTAATTGCTAATTATGTAATATCTTAAAAACCGACTTGTTTCGATAGACATAATTGAAAATTGATAAGCAATCCCCAACAGAAAAAAATGGCAAATCCTATATGTTAGCGTAGACGTAAATATTTAAGTAAAATTATTAATCGTAACTAGACAAATACCAGGACAATTAAAGAGTATTTCCTTGATAATCATATAGAATGTCAGAGATCCCAACTGATTGCAAAATGGTGCAAGTTGAAAAATTAAATAATTATAGCCCGAAAAGACTGCGAGCCAAAAACTCTCAAAATTATTATATATATATATATACACAAAAAAAAAACCAAAAAAAAAACGAATGAAAGGAAACCTACAATACAGCTACAATATAAAGATAAAGTGTTGTTTGTACATAGAAAGAACGATTGAAGTAGAAGTGAATTGCGAAGCAAAAACCAGGCTTTATGTTTGCGTGTGCAGAAATCGACTAGAAAAGGAAAACTCTTAAATATTAATCGATGTGGCTTTAACTAAACTATACTTACAACAAAAGTACTATAAATACGACTAAACCTCAAATAAGTAAATCTTCAGAATCAAGTCAAATTTGTTTAGAATTAATATAGTAACTATTCATAAACATATGCTGCATATACATTCATACATACTTACATACATACAAATCTAAACATATAAGATTTAGTTGAAATTTTTTCGCGTTACGTATGAGAGAATGAACGGAAATGGAAACGGGACGTGAAGCACCTATATAGCTTTATCGAAACGGAGTGCAACTCGAACGAGTAGAACTTGTCAAGAGTGGAACTTGACCGAATGACATTTGTAGCGAGTGCAGCTCTAGCGAGTAGAACTTGTAACGAGTTCAATTTGTAACGAGTTTACTTTGAGCGAGTAGCATTAGTAACGAGTGCAACTCGAGCGAGTAAAACTTATAACGAGTGTAACGAGCAACGAGCATAACTTGTAACGAGTGCAGCTCGAGAGAGTAGAATTTGTAACGAGTGATATTTGTAGCGAGTTGCAAACTCGAGCGAGTCCAACTTGTAGCGAGTGAGCGACGGGATCGAGAATCGAACAGAAAGTACATACAATTACAACAAATATACCACATATACCTCAGTACATACATAAGTACATGTGTGTGTGAGCGAACACTCAACGCTCATACTGCAATTATATACCTCGTGTATAACAAATACATACATACATATACATACCTAAATTAAAAAAATAAGACAAAAGTACATATGCTATTTCAATATAAACAATTCTATGAATCATTTAACTAAAATCTACAAAAAACAAAAAGAAAGCCCCCAAATGAATTCATACGATCTTTGGATATAGTTGAATACACTTTAGTAAATGTTGTGAGACCATTAAAAAAATAATAACCGCAAATAATTGAAATAATTGTGAAATGTTTTTTACTACCTCTCCCAATCTTGTTGTATGTGACTCGCATTTATATAGCAAAAAATAAAAAATAATAATAAATTACAAAGGTAAAACACAAGCATAGCATTCTTAACTAACTATAACTATCTTAAAAAAAACTAGCGCAAGTAAATTAAACTAAATGTTGTGTAATTTTTATAGCTATATTATGAACTCATACACATGCCCGTATACATATTTATATATATGTATGTCCAGCCGTTGCTTATAAACAGCAGAAATACCTCAGAATGCTTCAGTCATATATACATATATATATATAGAAAAAATTAAACTCAAATCAAATCCAAGTCAAATTTAAAAGTAAATTTTAGCAAAATTTTTCGAAAATACCCTTACAATAAAAATCCGAACAAAATTAGCTGAAAATTTTTAATGGCTAGCAAATTGATAAGAACATATATATATATATATATATACACACAACATATATACACAGACATATATACAATATACAAACTAATAACAGACATGTTACAACATGCTCGCTACATATCCGTGTTGGCCAATTTGTTGACTCATCATAACTCAAGTCGCGACAGGCTGACAAAGCACATTTTCTTTCTTCTTTCTTTTGCTTTGGCGAACGTCGCTGCAATTGATTTTGGGCCACGTTTGCTCAGTTTTTTGATTAATGGCCCCCAGCATGAAAGTCAGTTCTGCAATATATACATACGTATATACATAAATACCCACATACTTATTTTTCAGTTCAATTCAGTAGTTCTGAGTATACGTTGCTCAAGCGCCCTGTTGCCCTTTTTGGCTTCGACCAGATTAATTAGCTGCAAATTATGTTTAAATTAACAGAAAAATAAGCTGCAACAACAAAACTTTTATACAATTTTTTGGCAGTCCCCCGTTTCCCCCTCTCGCTGCCTAAGTGCAGCTCATTTGTCAAAGTGTCGACGCGTCGCATACGCAAATGAGCAGCAATTTTTATGCGGCATTAGTTTTTATTTGCCAAGGCAACAAATTTTTGTGCTACAAAAATAAAAAGGGCAGCAATTTGTTTTTATTTTTTTTTTTTTTTTTGCTGTAGTCCTTGTCTGTCTGATAAGTAGCTTATAAAAAGGCCAAAAAGATTAATCCATAAAAAACACCAACAATAATTTTCTTTTAAATTTTTTTTTTTTGGTTCCATTTATAAAAACTAACCGGAAAATACCTCCAACTAAGTCAAATTTTACACGAAAATAAAATTAAAAAGTAGTATAAATTTAACTAGCCTTGAATTTGACTCCAATAAATGGAATATACTTCATATGAATGCAAAAAAAGAAGAAACTAGTATGTAAAATGCCGCAAAGTATGCAATATTATAATATATAAGCGTATATACGCACATATACATATGTATGTGTGACGTCAAGCCGAAAATCCTTAGTAATTAAAACGTCAACAGCAAATACGAGATATGTTTATGATATATGATATATGGATATCGATATGGATATGAATAATGAAAGTATTTTAATAAACTTTTAATAAATATTTTAGCAAAAATAAAACTACAACATCAAAAGCGCCAGCAAATGAGTAAAACACTCGAAACCAGCTAACAAAAACCAAAAACAAAAAAAACCATAAAAAATAAAAAACTTATTGTGTTTTCTTTTTCGGTTGTTTGCGGGTTTTTGGGAAAGTGTTTCGCTTCGTTGGCTTCGACTTCTTTTTTTTAGATTTATGCGCATAAATATTATTGTATTTGCCTGCCAGCACATACATACATATTTATTGAGAGCTAAAACTTGATTAATCTGCCATCGCCTATCTGTGCGGCCCGCCCACTCGGCCTGTTTCCTGAACGGAGCCATTTGTATAGAAATCTTTGATTAGTATAAATGATGCTGCCCTCCATTTTGTGTCTAATCAAGTTGCCCAACTTCAGCTTTGGTTTATCAAAGCCAATCGCACAACTTATCCTGGCCATTTATTAGCTATTGCTAGCCGTTTTTTTTTTTTTTTTCTTTATATAATGGACTATATAGAATCTCTGTTTGTAAAGTTTAGCATAAATTCTTCCTTTTCTTTTTTTGCTGCAGGTGGTTTTTATGTTGTAGATCGCTCGTGGTTGACATTTCACTTTAAAAAAAAAGGGTTTTAAAAAAAAATATTTAAACCCAGCTTAGTAATTACAAGCATTGCTATGAATTTGAGATATAAGCGAACTTTCATGAAGATCTAACTAATGTTTAACCAATGAGTAAATTAGGAGCTTCTTATGAGTTTCACTGTATTTAAATAAGATCGGATTAGTATATTATAGAGTTGGTAGATTGAAGTTGTGTTGTGTATAAGGAACACATTATTTTCATCAGAAAATGCAGCAATTACAAGCCATGTTCTCAATATTTAATTAACTTTATCGTATAGTGACCGCAGAAGCAATCGACGAACAATTATTATTGGCGTTGAAGCCCTTTCGGGTTCTTAAAGATGTATATACAATCTTTCCAGATTTAAGCCTTTTATGTGTTTCTATCAGTAAAGGAAAAACATTAAAACAGGGTTTAATTTTTAATTATTATTATTTTTATTTTTATTAAAGTGCCACATTTCTGCAAGTGTATTTGAGTAACGGTTTCATCAATAGCTATTTCAGCTCGTCGGGCGTCAGCTTTCAGCCACAAGCTGCGCACTTAAGTATGCTAAGCACACACTCACAAACATGTATCAGAGAACCACATTTAAATCTAAATAAATTGTGATGTGAGACAAAAATTAAATTTGACGAATTTTTGCAGAAATATTTCCTGCAATGCTGTGGCAATTGTCGTTACGTATACGCCGCATTGTTTTGCGCTTTGATGGCTTATCGGTTGCTCTCTCGGCTGCCTCTTGATTTTTCTAAGCACTTGTGAAGGGTCACAACTCTTGCGTGACACGAAAATAGCGTAAATGTCACTGCATAAAATCAATTTGAAGTTGTGGCACGTGGCTCAACGGCAGCGACAAGTGCGTATTCCCTGGAGCCTGCCACACAAATTACGCAACGTGCAACGTGAGTGGCAAAAGTTAAGCGCCCACTGTGCAAAATTTAAACAGCAAGTGAAACTCAACCCATTGCCCTTTAGCCGGCGCACAACAGCAGGCAAGATATAACTTTTGACTAGTCCGCTTCTCCCTGCTGCGCCAAGATGTAGGCCAGCATTTATAGAAGTGAGTGGGAGCGGAGGTTCTAGCGAAAAAGTTTGGGCTTTAATTACTTTGCGCTCTGCTGTGCATTTAAAGAGGCGCCCAAGTGACTCATTTCATTTGGGCACGTAATGTCAATGAACTGGGGGCGCTGATAATAAAAAGCCAAAATTAAAATGGAAACCAATTAAATTTTGCTTTAAAGAGCTGCCACGCTCAGCAGAAACATTTTTATATACCCTGCAGCCATTAAAAATGCTAACGAAAATTAACGTTACAGCGTGTGAATCATAGAAGAAGCCTATTAGGTAAATTATAGCCTCCGGTGAGCCAATCTAAAAAGGTGTGTCCGTCTTTCTGTATAAAAACGGTAGTCCTTGAAGTTCCGACAGTATTTCAGAAAAAAAGAATTTTATAATTTACTATTGCGAGATTTCCATATGCAAATCGATTAACAAAATCGATAAATCTTTTCACGTTCAATCGATAATCAGAAGATTTATTTGGCGGAAAGCTGGTTAGGTTAGGCCAAATTTGACAGATCAGTTTAAATAGTTTTCGCATCTCAAATTTGTTTATATATTTTTTATAAAATGAGCCATATAAATTTTACTTCTCGTTATTTGCACACTTAAGTATGTAGGGTATTCACTAGTTGCGCACCTGTATCGAGTGCATTATTATATCTTTTCTTGCCAGGCTCTGCAGTACCCGAAGGATAACTAAACAATTATTGTAATGCTCTTGTTTGGCCTAAACCGGCGCCCTGCACGGGCTTTAATAATTTATTATTGTGGCATATTACGTCGATGTGGCTGCTCATGACTGGAAGCCCAATGTTGAGACACACGCCAAACAATATATCATACAGTAAACCTATTACAATACGCTTGGCATTTATTATGGCATTGGCATTGAGTATCGAAAGCTGGTCCCGAGGCAGCTGCCACGCCCTGTGGGCGTTAGGCGCGTGCCAAGCAAGAATTTTTTATATACCGTTTGTTGTTGTTTTTTTTTTATAACAAATTCGTTCCGCATACACAATGTGTGTGTATCTGTGCTGAGGTACCTACAGCTGTATCTGTATCTGTATCTGTATCTTTGTATCTTTGTATCTATGCATTGTTTTGGCCGGGCAGCTGTTAATGTGTCGCCAAAAGGCGCAGATTTTTGCTTTGCTTGATTTTTGTGGCACATAATTCTTTTGCTGCTTTTGGCTGACAGCTGCCACTCCCCAGCAAATCTGTTGCCCTTTGTCTGGGCCATATTTGCCCATCGATCAATTTACAGCACTTTCGCTTTTGTTGCCGCTTATTGATGGCCAACTGACCGCTGCAATTAGCATCGTGAAAGCATTGCAAATAGCGCTAAGTTCAATAAACTGCAATTGAACTTTGGCCACAGACGCTTAAGTTGCAACAACAGCAACCACTTCAGTATTTTTCTTTTGACTTACTTTTGGCAACTTTATCGTCTTCTGCATTTGCGCTCAATAGTGTAAACGTGGCCCCATCTTCACTTCGAGATTGATATGTGCTTGATTTCCTGTGGCGTTTGGCTTTGCCTTTGTATTTGTGTGTGTGTGTGTGTGTGTGTGTGTGTGTGTACGCAACCATAATATAGCATAATCATATTCCGTTGTTGTCCCTCCCCGCCCTCCTTCTTGACGGTATTCTATTACTGTAACGAATTCCGGCTGGGCCATCATTAAAATATGATTTATAGCGAGTAGCTGCTGTGGCGACCTCCTTTTTCCCTCGAATTCTTGATGGACTCAAGTGCTGACTTCCCCTTATCCCTTTGTACTCCCTGTGGAGGAGGGGACGTCCCTTGTTTGGCTTTCTCTTGACTTTAAATATTTGTGTGTCTGTGCTGTGCTGTGACTCTGTCTTAGGCCTCAAGTGAAGCACTCTTAATTTTTGACTAGATTTTTGGCTAGATTTTTGACTACACTTAGCACCGCTAATCGCACGCTTTTCGCTCTGAATATAAATGAGGTATTTTAGCTGGCATTTTAATGGGCTAATTGTTGGTCAACTAACTTGTTATTTCCATAGACTAATTAAGCTAGGAATTGACTAATTTAAGTTGCAATTATTGTACTCTAACTTAAGGTAGTTCACAAACTACAACTAAGTATCATAAGAAACAACCCAAAATCGTTCCATTTACAACGCGACAAATACGAAATGTTAAGTAATAAAATTGTACTGTTTTTCCTTTTTTTAATGAGAAAATAATCGATAACATGTGACATTTTTATAATTGAAAAGCGTAGCACTTCCTAATTTTGTCTTAAATATAAGCTACAAAAACAGCTTATTTTTCTCTTATTGAGATTAAAATTTTGTTAATTTAAAATTAATCGATTGTTATCGATAACATGTTATTATCGAACGGCTAGTTGTCGAGCTCTAACAACTGATATTTGAACCCTTAAATTGTGTTTACAAATTTATGAAAATATTAAACGAATTCGATAAATTTGTGAACATTATTAGGGGTAGCACATTCAAACAAATTTATATGCAGCTGTAACTAATTCATTTTCTCTTCTTTTGCTTTTCTCCATCTCCCTGCCCCATAAAATAGACGATTATCACCGAAGACACCGCTGAGCCGATGATCACTGACGAAAACTCTCTGGACCTCGCGGTGTTTCCCGGCCACGCCTCCAAGTACGCGGTGCCGCTGCACTGCCACACGGCGACGGCTTCGCTGTTGCGCAACTATCGCCACAATCCGCTGATCAGCGGCAGCAGCTTGCAGCTGTCGCCGCCCTTCCAGAGCGGCGACGCGGCCAGCGTTGGCGGCGATGGCGGCGACGCCAGTTCGGTGGCCTCGTTCGATGATTCCATGCCGCCGGCGCTGACCGCCTGCGACACGGACTCGTCCAGTGACAGCGGCATCGACGACAACAGCCTGGTGGCGTCCACGGGCGTCCGATCGCCGCTAAAGCAAATGCATCGCGAGGCATCGAATGCGCCAAAGGATGTGGCCTCGGTGCCGCCGGCACCGCCGCCGCTATTGCAGCTCACCGAGAAAGATGCCGAGGAGCAGACCGCGACAATTGTCGGCAATCGCAAGTCCTCACTCTCCTACATTGACAGCAGCAATCCCCTGCTCCGCGAGCCCTACATGATGGACCTGTGCGACGACGACTACGCCATGTGCGAGGGCGGCTTCTACATTAGCGACAACCAGCTGGAGTCGGTGCTCGGCTGCCTCGATATCCCCTAAGCGCCGCTGGGCATTGCATTTTTTTTTCCAATGTGGGCATTTTCTTTTCTATCGGGTTTGGCATTTGAGAGAGGAAAATTAAGCGATCGATTGATTTGTAAACCTTGCCGAAATTATATGTAATGCCACCCACAAAACACCCACTCGACAGACACACACACACACACACACAGAAAACAGGAATGCTTAAACATATTTTGAATAGTTTTGTAACAACTTTAACTGCCTAGAACAGATGAATATACACGTATGTAATTTAGTCCTAATGTTTCTACATGCAACAAAAGAGTTGAGAAAACAATCATAAAAACGAGAATAATAAAGTTTATTGAAATAAGTAAATTTGTACACAACGCAAAGAGAAAACAAGAAAACCAACTTCATAGTTTTTGCTTAAAGGCTCAACTAAAATTACTTTTGGTAACTGTTGTAATCCGAACAACATTCAAATGCAAAAGGTGTGAAAAACAAAAAAAAAATTTCAAAATGTTCAATACAAAAAAACAAAAAAAAAGAAAAATCTTTTTATAAACACTTAGTTTTAATGTTTAATGTTTTCAAAAAATATTTTGTACTCTAACGTTAAAATAATATGTTTAATTAAGCCCTCAAATTTTCGTCAGTTCAGTTAATGTTGATTTTCAAACTTTTAATGTGCATTTCTGTTTACAAATATAGTTAAAAAGAAACAAAAACAACATGAAAAAAAAAAACAAAACTTGTAACAATTTGTCAATACTTTTACGTCCTTTAATTCGCTTTTTTCCAACTGCTATGTTCTCTTAATGTGCTCTAGTTTTTAATTTTAGAGGACGTCTTATTCACAAAGCATCGTCCGTTTAGTTAGAATTCTTCTTTATCGATGTGACCTATCTAAACTCGATTTTGTTCTATGTTCTTTCACATTTATGTTTTGCTAATAATATCGATTAATAAATTTAAAATCCGTTTAATAATGAAGTATTTTATATTTGGTTCTTATTTGGGTGCAGGATTTTCAGAAATATTACCAAAAAACGTTAGGACATAAATGTGGAAAAATCCCACTCGGAATGGTTTGAAAAATTTTAGATAACTCGAAAATGTTTTATATCTGAGAAATACGTAAGTTTGTCCAGAATTCTATTAAAGCGGTTGAAAAAGAAATTATTAAAATTTATTTTGAGCAATTTTTTTTTACTTTAGAAAGTAGAAATATAATAAAATTGTCTATAAAGTCTCAAATTTTCTTTTTATTTTTTTTTATATTAAATAATTTCAATATAATATATCAAGGAACTCGATAAAGTCAGCTGCATTGTAGGGCATTCAAAGATTGATGTCACTTATCGCCAAGGAATACAACCTAGATTTTCCCGTTAAAACAACCCGACATTATCTAACCTAGCCTCACTTAAACTGCACATTGTTGTGCAGCAGATGGAGCAATTCCTCCTCTGGCGCGGTCCACTTGCAGCGTGGATACTTGATGTTGCAGTAATGTGGGGCATCCACGCGGCCCGCTTCGATGGCCTCGCGCAGCTCTGATCGTTCCAGCCAGGAGAGCAGCCAGGACCAACTGATGGCGCCGTCGAGCATCAGCTCCCAATCCGTGGCCAGGCCGTTGCGCACATTTGCGCCAGCTTTGTGGGTCAGCGCACAGATGGATTTGAGCAGGCAAACGGGCAGATTGATGTCGTTCTCCAGGAAAGTGCGCTCCACGGTGCTCATAATGCTGGCCAGTCCGGTCTCTGCAAGGGATTTGGAATCAATGCAAGTCGCTTGGACAAAGCGGCTGTTGTTGGACTCACCGACGCGATCGCCGCTGGCATTGCGATAAATCAGCTTAAAGTTATCAAATAGCCGCAGGAAACTTTGCTCCTCATCGAGCAGACTGCGCTCTGAGTGCTCGCCGGAGTCCTTCGGCTTGCCATTCGGCACAATGGTCTCCAGACCCAGGCTGCGAATCAGATAGCCCGCGACTACACCGCCGGCAGCCACAAGGCCGCAGCTGAAGATGGCCGCCGAGTTGACCACGACCAGCGGCTGCAACGAACAATTGGCAGCTGTTAGAGGTACACTCAGAGAAAAACGAAATTTGAATTTGATTTGAATACAAACTAAACTTTGTTTTTAAAATACTCTTTTTCACATTTTACATAAGATTTCGTAATCTATTTCAATTTTGATATAAGTATTTCCGTCGTATAAAAAGTTCGTTAAATAAAAATATTGTTTCACTAGACTTAGCCAACTCTTCATTCTTTCTTCGAGTGTACCTGTGTGCATATTTACTTACTTTGGGCGGAGCGTGCCGTTTCCGTCTGACGGGCACCTCGACAAATGGCATCAGGTAGTTAAGACCCATGGCAATGTCCTTGTCCACGGCATCGAAGGATATCAGGCGTGCAGGTGGATTGTGCTTATGATGTTTGGGCCTGGTTGAAGTGTGCGAGTCGTGGCTCTTCTCTTCCTCTTCCTCTCTCTCTTCCTTCTCGCTGCACACGACGCTGGCCAGAATGAGACCGGCTATAGTCAGATGAAGGAGCTGCATGTTTCCGCCTCGAGGTCTGCTGCGCTGTGCGGTTGCCACCGATTTGAAAACCGTTGCGTGGTGATGCGTCTTGGTTAATTTCGTGCCGCCACCGAATTTGCCGCGCGCCGCTTCGTTGCCTCTTGGCTGTGATAATTTGCTGCGCGACTGCTCCAATTTCTGCTGCCGTTTTGCGACTGTTGTGTGACATAAGCCGCAACGGGGCTGAGGTGCGAAAGCGTTTTGTTTGGCCAGCAAATTGAGGAAGAAGCACTCAAATTGTGCACCACACTAAGTTTAAATCCACGTTGCCGGAAATTCCCATAATTATATGGGCACACACAATTTCCGCAAAAAAAGGTAAAGATTCACATTTTTGACATCGATAACTGAATTAATTTATTAGTTGAAATAATAATAAAGGGTCTGTTGAAGCATACCAATTGTGTCTATGAACATTTTCAACAGAAATTTTAAACGCTAAATTTTAAACAATCTTCTACAATATTAGATCTCGATAAAGGCAAAAAGCATGCTTCTGATAATTATAATTCGTTTATGATGTTGGCTGTTTATAAGATTCAAGGAAGTACGACAAGTATATACTTTAGAGTTCATTTGAACTATATAAATACGTTATAATATGCTCAATCTATCCGATTGTTGAGTAGATCTGTCCTTTACCAATTATTTTCCCATAATTTTATATTAAAATTTGATGACAGTAAACATTAATTTTGATCATGGTTTGTATCTGAATTTGACATTTATGCACACTTAAAAATTACACTTTTTTGAATTTTTTGTGTGGAGTTGGAAATTTTGAAAACACACAATTTAAAAAAAATATGAAATTTCAAAGAATTGTGTAAAAGCCAACATTAAAAGTGACTCTGGGAAAGCCCATTTTCCGTCAAAAATTATGCTACTAACTACATCATATAGAATTACATCATATAATTGGGACTGCCCGACTAGGAGACACCCATCTGCGAGCTGTCGCTTCGAACATTTGAACCCCCCTTGATTTTATATATACAGAAAATGCATCCTAAAGTAACCTTTAAAGTTTAAACTAAGGTTATGGACTGCTTTCATAGCTTAATCACCATAACCCGTAAATGTGTTCATTGGCGTCCTTGTAGTCCGGGGGCTTCCTTTTGACGCGCCGAGTAGAAGCTGGTGCAGTAGGCTGTCATGAGAGGGAAGCCCCTTGCTCCGACCCACCTCCTTGAGAGCGGCGGCCAGACGTGTGCCCAGCCCCTTGCCACGCATCGAGGCAGCCACATTGGTTGTTTAGGAGTAGAGCAGCTTGGAGTAGCCATATCGCTTAAAGAGATTGACTTCGATTTCGACCCTGGAGAGGAAGACTGCGGTGCCTTCCCAGATATTTTGGTCAAGGGCAGCAGCCTCCTTTCGATGCTTCTCCAAATCGCTGGGGATCTGGGCACCTGCCAGAACTAATCCCAGAATGCGTTCGTCCTACTTCTCATCTAAAGCTAATAGGCAAGTATCCTGCTTACTCTAGGGAGGTAATACTTATCAATCTCTTTCTCATTCTATTTCAGCTCATCCTCTCCAGAAGATGCGAAAAGGGGTTCTGCATTATAGAAATTGCCGGCCAGAAAGATCTTGACTTGTTGGTAGTCCGCTTCCGTCATGACCCGGATGAGGATGCCATCCTTTGAGTCCAGCTCCGTAAGCATGTCAAGTATTCACTGTCAACCGTATTAATACAAAAGCTTTCGGCGGAGAGAAGCTATTTATTCAGTCGGTTACCCATGTGTTCTCTTATCACTGAATATACATAGGTAAAAACTGTTCGCTCTTATCTCACCTCATAACTTGCTTAACACAAGTAACCCAAGCAAAGCTGATAATAATACCTAAAAACATGTTCAAAAGCTTTAGTCGGGAGCGCCCGACTATAAGATACCCATAGCCGTGTGATCTGTCTTCACAAATATTTTAACCGCATTGGTACATTCATACATTCATACATACATACATACATACATACATACATACATACATACATACATACATACATACATACATGTACACATACATACATACATTAATACATACATACATACATACATACATACATACATACATACATACATACATATATACACCTATTCACATATACATTACAGAAAGTAAATATAAAAAGTAAAATAATTTACTCCTAAGCTAAAAGTATGAAACTAATGAAATTTTCAATATAAGAAATTTTATTCAATAAGCAATCAAAACGCAAGTCTGTAGTATTTAATTAAGCGGTTGAAAATATCGATATATATCGATAATAAGAAAACGAGGTGGGTTATCGATAACAATAATAATAATAATAATAATAATAATAATAATAATAATAATAATAATAATAATAATAATAATAATAATAATAATGATAATAATTATACCCTGTTGGCCATTTTCAATGGGTGCAGGGTATACAAATTCGAATGTGTCTGGATGATAAACTTAGTTTATTGGCATTCAGATGGAGAAATAAATATATAGATAACAACTAAAAGGTTACGCAAAAAAATATCCCTTAAAATAGTTGAAGACTTTTGGCCAAGATCGCTTCGGCCAGCTGCAGCTGCGGTAGATGTGAGCGCAGTTGCGGCTGCTGCGCGCCGCATCAATGGCGCCGAAGACGGCTGTGCCGTTCAGGTAGGAGTCCAGCCAGCGGGAGCTGTGATATATGGCGGGATTAGCTGACAAAAATAATCGATAATCGTTGAGACCAACTTACTTGGCCAGCACATCGATGAGCCGGGCGGCACTTGGTGCGCTCGAATGGGGCACGTGACGCTGCAACTGCGCCGCATTGCGTTGCAAGTAGTGGCAGATGGCGCGCTGGGCACAGACGGACACATCGATGCTGTGCTCGTCCAGGTGCGATTCGAGCACCTGCGTCAGACCGCGCACTGCAAATGCCAAATGCCAAATGGCAAATGGCAAATGGAAAGGATGAGTGCTGCAAACAAGGCGAAAGTCCTGCGGCTACTTACTGCCACGACTGACATTGGTATTGCCGGTCTCCGATGGCGGCCCGTACTCCTTGCCACTGTAGCCATAGCCATTGGCATTGGCCACGGCGGTGAACACCATCGGCGCCAGCACCAAGCGCACAATGGCCGCTATAATGGCCCCGGCGGCGACGACGACGGCCGTGTTGAGCAGGGCTCCGGTGCGCAGGTTGAGCAGCCCCTGCAGGGCATCGCGGGCCAGTTTCATGCTACGCTTGACGGGCACCCGGACAAACGGCACTATGAACTCCATCTCGACGCTGACATCGTCGCCACTGGCATTGAAATGAAAGCCGCGCCCCTCACGCCCGCCCTCCTCGTCCGCGCCGTCAACTTTGATCCGCGGCTCAAAGTCGTGAAAGCGCAGCACGTGAACGCTCGCATTGTTGTAGTAATAGTCGCCGTAACTGGAACTGGGATTGGGATTGGGACTGGCACTGCCCGCAGCGCTGTCATCGTTGCCCAGCAACAAGCAAACACTCAGCAGGCCGAGATTACAGGCCAAATTGTGGCGCATTTTCTTTTCAACTCGTTTGGGGGAGCTGCTCGTGCTGCTCGCTGCTCGTTCCGTTTGCCACTGGGCGCAGCGCCGCCAGCCGCTCAGCTCTTTGTAGTGGCTTCCCATGTAGCAGGTAATTCCATGTAGTGCATGCACTCAAGTGCCATCTGAATTTCATGCCTCTTGCCTCTTGTCATCAAGATACGATGCGGCAAATTCATTAAATGAAGAGCGCGGAATTTATGCGGAATTTAAAAGCAGGAGCAGGTTGTGGGGTGGGTGGAGGGGGGACATCAGCTGGATTATGACATGCAAATTCAGACGAGTTGATGGTCTAAGGTTAACAAAACGTGGAAATGCCAGCCAGATCAGCGGCAACAATTGGTGGCATCAACAGAGCGCAGCGAAAGACAAGCAAACAAAACGACAACAAATTAATAATTTATTACTTGGAAAAACGTGGCACGGCAACTGCTCGCAATTTGTGTACGCACTTAACAGTTACCGCACATCACACCGTTATATCACCACAAAGGTTAGTTGAACAACAATTGTCAATGAATCCACATTTTATGCAACCAGTTGGGCAATGGGAGAGAATCGGTTGTGTGCCACATGGGCAAGGTCGAAATTTCCGATTAATTTTACACATCAAAAAGATAGTTAGGCCAATGAATTCAGATCTGCCGGATATTTGACTGAAATTAATTTATTAGTGAAATATGATCAATTGTGATTCTAGAATATTAGACCAATTTATAGTACGAATAACACATTTCAAATACGAATTTAACTATATTGAATTTAATTTATTACGGCATCTATTTTGACTCTTCCTTAAAGGATCAAAAGAATAACACATTTCAAATACGAATTTAACTATATTGAATTTAATTTATTACGGCATCTATTTTGACTCTTCCTTAAAGGATGCATGGTATCCTATGTCAAGTCTAGGAACATATCTTCATTATTCCCTGCTTGACTTTTAATCGGCCTTGAACAATTAATTGAACAAATAATTGTCCAAATATAACTGTTCTATATATCTCGTTTGACTCAAAAACAATACCGTTAAAAGAGCGTGTGATATTTATTTTGAGTTTGGGTCGAAATCGATAGTTCTCTGGATATTTTCTTAAAACATAAAATGATCAAAACCACGTGATGAATTTTGGTAGACTACGTAGTGAACCTCGCGGTCGCACTGGAGGCGAATCGCACCTTTTTCGAGCTGGTCGAAGCTCTCGGCTGGAGCTCTCGGAACTGTTTGGCCGTCGGCGGATGGGCAGCCCGGCTCAGGCGCTGTAGGTGGTCCCCGTACAGTTGGTTATCCTTGCGGCCATTCGTAGCCGAATTGTTTCGCTGAATGTCGCTATTGAAGCCGCCAGTTTCGCGGGGCAGGGGCGCACCGGGAAATGCGCGCTTCGGCTTCTTTTTGGGCGGGTTGCGCATCTTCGGAGGCTTCGGCTCCCGATGCACGTAGCCCTTGCCAAAGATCCAAGGGAACCGCCCCTTGCGCTCGCCCACAACGCAGCCGCCGTACTGCACAGCGGCATTGGGCGGATGCGGGTACATGGTGGGCATGGCCCAGTCGTTCTCATTGTACTGCGTCTCCGTGTTGGTCACGTGCGTGACCTTCAGTCGCTCCGGCTTCATCAGGCCCGCCGGCGGCGTCACCCCGAATTCGAACTCCTCCTCGCTGTCCGTGGTGTCCGAGAGGACCAGCTCGTTCTCGCAGTGGGGCATGTTCCGCTTGTGGCACTGGCGCTGCACCTCCTCGACCAGCTGCTTCTTGTCGATGAAGCTGCGACAGTAGCACTGCATCACGGGCCGATGGCACCGGCACTTGCTGAAGCCCATGTTCTTGAGGCAGCGCTTCATGTCGCGCACCTGCTTCAGCAGCGGATTCTTGACGATGCGGAACTGTACCGGCTTCATGTTCGCATAGGGATTGGCGGCACGCTTCAGTGTCTCCGGATCCTTTAGCGGGCGCAGCGTGATCAGAATCTCGTTGTTCTTCTTCTCGATGTGCAGCGTCTGCACCTGCACCAGATCCTCGGCCCGCTCGTGCTCCTCATGGGGCGGGCGCGGCTTCTGCTTGTGGTAGGACATATACTTTGATATCGGTATTTGGTCGACGGGGAAGTCCTTCAGGAAGTAGCCCATCAGCTGGCGTATGGAACGGCGTATGGCACCGGGACGCCAGCCCGGGTATTGGGCCAACGGATTGTGCGTCCACAGCCAGCCCATGTGGGCGGGCACCTTGTGCTCGTCGCACCGACAATCGACATGACCCTGTCGTGGATGCGTCATCGGCTTTAGTGGCTCATAGACCCTGGACTTGACCTGCAGCCCGCTTTTTTTTTTTGGGCGCTTTCGCTTCTTGGCCACGGAGCAGGGATCTTCCTTTTTGGCCATCCTCTTGAGACTCTTGCTCTTGGCCTTGGCCAGTTTGCAGGCCTTATCGCAGATCTCCTTGATCTTTACGTTGTCATTGGCGCCGGTGTCAAAGAGCTGCTTCAGCTCCGTGAAGACCGTATACATATCTGTTTGGGGCTTCTTCTGTTTCGTCGTGCTGGGGCACGGCTGACTTTTGCACTTCTTGATGCTCTTCTGCAGCGATTTGTAGTTATTGACGATCGTTTCGAAGGCCTCCTCCGTCGTTATCTCGGAATCGTGGCAGGCGTTGGAGCTCCCCTCCAAGCCCTTCGGTTCGCTGCCTCTGTGCTGGAATACGTCATCGATAATGTCCCTCGCGGTGGCCCTCTCATCGTACTCCTTCTCCTCGTAGATGGGCAGTTGCTTATAGCCGCAATGCGGACAAGCGGCGATCTGCGGCAGCCAGGACACGTCCTCCTTGCACATGGGACAGTCGCGCTGCCGCTTGATGCTCATCTGCTTCAGCTGGGGTGCCGAGATCTGTGGGCATAGGCGGTTCGTGTTGCCGTCACCCAAATGGGAGCGGGCGCCGAACGCAAACTGGCCGCCAGGTGGCGGCGCATCCTCCACTTTCAAGCAGCCGTCATCTTTGGCCGGGCAGCTGTAGATGTTGAAGGGTCCGGCGACGTCGACCAGTTTACCTGTCTGCAATCAGACCGTCAGCCATTGACCTGACAGGCAAGTAGCCACTCACCTCGCTGCCGCCTCGACTTCTCGGCCGCTTGTTGCTGGAGGATGGACACAAGCAGGCGCTGTCCTCCGACGAATCCTCATTGCTAACGAAGCCCCGGCAAGGATCAGAGGAGGTGGGCAAGCTCTGCGAGTTGTCCACCGTCGCACCGCGGCAACAATTATCGTCCCCGTCACCGTCATCATCACCGTCATCATCATCGTCATCTCCGTCGTTTTCGTTGCTGCAAAGGTCCATGTCCGTGTCCATTACTCTATTGAATTTCAGGCGCTGTTGCCTTTTGTTGGCCCCAGGCTCCAGCTGTGGAGCTTACTTACTCGATGTTCTGACACTGCATGATCATCGAGAGCCGTACCGTGGCCATGCCCACCGTGCAGCCATTGCAGGTCAGCTCCACCTCGGCCGTGTGAATGACCTCCTGAAACTGGTTGGTCATCCGCTGTATGACGGAATCGGGTGGCACATAGCAGCCACGACCTGCAGGAACGCGAAATTCAAGTGGTTAGTGCTGATCAAGTGCAAGTCGCGAATGCCCGACTACCAGATGCCCTGTACTGCGCTATGTATTCGTCGATTATATCAGAAAAATCGACATTAATCATATTTTAAATGTTATGCGACAACCTGTTATTGACCCCGAACGATAATTATCGATTTTTGTAATTTAATTATTGAAATCAGCCCTTCACAAATACTATCTCCCACATTGGGACGGACTAGCTGTTTCGCACTCACCGATCTCCTTCTTCATGTAGCTGACGGAGAGCGTGATGCCTTCGGACAGCGCCTTGTCCAGACACTCGGCCAGCATGGAGAAGCGAGCGCTCGGCTCGGGAGGCAGGCAGTTGACATTGATGCGATCGGCACACATCACCGGCTTGCAGCCCTTGCAGATGCTGGCGGTTATATTCAGCATGTTGGGTAGCGCAAAGTCCCGTCCGGGCATGTACAGCTTCATGCAGATCATGTTCGCGGTGAAGCAGCGAAAGTTCTCCTTCCTGGGCTTGACCTTCTTCTTGCCCTTACCTTTGGGTGGGTTGCACTGCAAGTCGATTTCCTCGTTCACATCGATTTCCGCCTCCTTGGCCATTTGCAATCGAAATGCTGGGCCGCAGCACATATTCTTGTCAACTTTACCATTTTTCGCCTTATCATTATCGTCTGTGCCTGCATTCGGCTTCGGTTTCGGCCTGGTCGAGCATCGAATATAGTTCTCCTTGTCCCTGGACAGTTCATTGGACGCCCAACAACACGGCGTCTTAGCCATGGCAAACCTCGCGATCGTAAACTACGTCGAACTTGGGTTACAAAACCTAATTTACAATTTGGCTATCTGAACAGTTAATTTCAAGCTAGAATACACAAAAATAATTTCAGAGCTACAAATTTTAATTCGCTCGAGCCTGGAAGCCAACGCGTTCAAAATTCAATAGAGTATGAATAAAAATGAAATAATGGAACGAAAATGAAAAATAAATATCAACGCACACTCTGATACAATTTTTTTTTTTTAACTTTGACCCAACAGGAAGTGTTTTATTTTTTTTTTTGAATAAAACCTTAGTATCAATATCTAATTTAAACATTTGTGTAAACTAAATTGTACGAAGAGTTTAATTTTGCTATTTAATATTCATATATATATATTTTTTTAAAATTAAAAAATTATAATAATATATGAAATTAAACTTTTATGAGTCGAGACTACACAAATCATTTAAATGATATAATATTTTCCTTGTTTTTCAAATTAAATTGTATTTAGTTTACTTAAAATATAATTCGGCAAATTTTTAACTTGGCTTAAAAAAACACTTGAAAGAATATTGTTTTTTCTTTTGATAATTTGAGAGAAATAATTGAAAATAGTTGAAGACTTTAATAGTTAATAAATTCGTTACGAAATCGCAAAAACGTTTGTAATAAAATAAACATTTTTCGAAGATTTGTACGCTCATTTATCAAAAGAATAGAAAAAATGTTTCCACATCAGAGAATCCTCCAAACTTGTGTGTAATTTATTGTGAAATTTAAACTGGAAAGAGTTGCAAGCTATTTTTAAAATTAAAATGAGAACAACTCGCGAATAGTTTGTATAAAATTAGCATATCATTTATGTACTCTACTCCTCTATTTTATGTCACATATGTTACACAATTTTTTTGGAATGTTTTACTATTACTTAAAATTTGTATTCGTTTCTTTTTTAATTGGGTTCCTCGTGGTTCGATTTGTGCCAGGCACGTGGCCGATGGGGCGCGTAGCCATCGGAGAGTGCGGCATCGTAGCCACCAGCGAGCCTGGGCTTGGCCTTGGCCTTCGTCTTGCGCTTGGTGACCTTCGGGGCTGGTGGCGGCTGGCGGTGCACGAAGCCCTTGCCCAAGATCCAGGGGAACCGGCCCATGCGCTCGCCCATCACACAGCCGCCGTATTGGACAAGGGCGCTGAGCGGGTGGGGGTACATGGTGGGCATGGCCCAGTCGTTCTCATTGTACTGCGTCTCGCAGTGGACGCGATCCGGTCGGCAGCGGCGTTCGGGCTTGATGACACCCGCCGGGGGCGTGACTCCGAATTCCAGCTCGTTCTCGCTGTCGCTATCACTGAGATCGGAATAGACAAAGTTCTCGCTGATGTCCTTCCAGCCGCGCTCCTCGCTGAGCAGCTTGACCTGATGCTCGATCAACTTGCGGTCGACATAAGTGCGACAGAAGCACTTGGCCACTGGCTGGTGACAAGTGCAAGTCGGGTAGCCCTTCTCAATGAGGCTCAACTTGATGTTGCGCCTGCCCGTCGCGACGGGATCCTTGATGATGCGGAAGACAACCGGCTTCATGTCGGCGTATGGATTGGCGGCCGCAGCTAGGCTCTTGGCATCCTTGAGGGGCCGCAAAGTGATGGTGTACTCGTCGTGGCGCTTAACTATGTGCAGCGTCGGGTGCTGTATCAGCGGCTCCTCCTCAACCGGCTGGGCCGGTGCTCGGCGGTGGCGGCAATGGAACCGCGAGTTGACCACCCTATCCGCAGGATAGTCGTTCAGGAAATAGGCCATCAGCTGGCGTATCGACTTCTTGATGGCGCCCGGGCGCCAGCACTTGTGCCGCGCCAGCTCGCTCTCGGTCCACATCCAGCCCATGTGGCACGGCACCCGTCCGCTGCCCCGTGCGCACGCCTGATGCGTGGTGATCGGGCGCATCGTGTCCCTGCACTCCAGGAACGTGTAGCTAAAGGCGGCAGGCAGTTTGAGCGGCGAATCAACTGAGGGAACTTCACTTACCGCTTGGATTTGCGACGCTTGCTCCTCGGCTTCACACATTTCGATTTCGTTTTCTTCAGCGGAACCTTTGGCCTTTCCTTGAGGGATGCCTTCTTGCGGCGGCGATGTTTCTTTGAGGCCTGGCAACTGATTGCTTCACAATCCTTCAGCAGCTGCTCATTGAGCGCCTTGGGTGAGTTCTTATCGGTGAAGATTTTCAGCAGCTCCTTTCGTCGCTGCGATGGCGTCGATGTCACCTTCTGCACAGTTGGCTGCGGCGGCGTCTGCGGCGGCTGCGGCGTCTGCGGTGGCTGCGGCGTCGTCCCGACCTTTGTGCCGCTGCTCGCTCGGAGCATGCGATCGCACAGCTCCTGGATGCGACAGCGAATGCAGACACGGCCCGAGCTGCAGCTGCATTCCTTGGCGGTCTTCGTGAGCGACGCCTCGGACGAGTCGCCGCCGAATGTGGCGCAGGCGCTATGCTTGCGCTGCTTGCTGAGCTCCTCGTCTACTATTCTGGTGTTGACCATGTGGTTGTGCAGCACGTGCGCAGCGGTGGCCGTCTCGTCGAAGGGCTCCTCGCTGGGCACGTCCATATCGAAGCGCTTGTAGCCGCAGTACGGACAGACGGACACCTTTGGCAGCCAGCTGATGTCCGCCTTGCACATGGGACAGAGCACGGGCGGCGTGTACTTGTTGCTGACCAGGGCCGGCGGATCGATTGTTGGGTTCACGCCCAGCAGGTGCTTGCGCGCCTCCTGCATCTCATCCACCTGCTGAGGCGTCAGGTTGCCATCGAACATCGTGATCGGCTTCTGGTCACCTTCCGCCTCCTGCCAGCAATCGCTGTTCGCAAAGCTGCCGCTGCCGCTGCCGCTGCAGCTGTTGCTGCTCGAGACGGATCTGGGGCAACGGAACTGCCTGGACCGCTCGTGGCCGGACGGCGGCGTTGGCACGTGCACCTTGTCGACTTCCAGATCGACAAGCAGTTTCTTAAGCAGCTGACGCTCGCGATCCTTGCTCGGGTCCAGCTCCGGCGGCGGCTTCACGCCACGCACCGCGCACTGACAAACGCCGGCCGGCGGATCGGGCTTCTTGTCCAGGCAGCTGAACGGCTCGCCCGCATGCGACATGAGGCGTTCGTCGGTGATGCAGCTGCCGGTCGCGCACTTGCCCGAGCGGCCCAGCGTGAAGATGACGTCACGCGGATTGACGGACTTGTCCAGCGGCCGGCAGACGTCGTAGCAGCCAAAGGGCAGCATGCGGGTGCTGCCGAAAGAAACGAATAGATAGAGATAGCGAGAGAGAGAGAGAGAGAGAGAGAGAGAGAGAGAGACAATGTGAGCTACTTACTCCAGATCCGGATCGACCGCGCTGAACTTGACCTTAATTTCTAGGTTAGCGACGGGCCTATTTTTCTTCAGCAGCTCGATCTGCAACGCCTCGGTCACGGAGAAGGTCGGATCCGCCAGGCGGCGCAGCAGCGGCGCCTCCGGCCGGCTGCTGCCGCTGCCGAGCAGGTTATCGCCTTCATGAACGGTCACGCAGATGCCTTTGGAGCAGAGGGAGCTCACCAGATCGCAGGGACTGGCCACGAACTCGCCAAGCGGCCTGCTCGAGAACCTGGTGGCCAACAAACGGCTCTCGGGCAGCACCACAAACTCCTCGAACACCCGTACGCTGTACATGTAGCCGCCATTCTCGTCCGCCTCATCGCGTGGCTTCAGGCTGGACTGGACCACGATGACATCAAACGTATATGACTGCCGCAGGGGTTCCATAATGATGCTCGTTAACTATGCGTGTGTCTATGTTTTGTCTTTTTTATACAATAAAATAAATAAATAAATAAATATTAATCAATTTCCAATTTTAGTTAATGCGCAATTTGGCAATTTCTGTTTACAGTGTAGTCAAATATTTGGAAAATTTTCATTCATGTAAAATTTTAAATTACAATAAAACGATCTGTTTTGAATAATAAAGTGCAATGTTTTGTAAATAAAGTGAAATGAATTTTTGATGCATATGTGTTGTCAAGGGGCAGAGTGCCTGCTAGGTTTATCAAAACAAAAAATCGGTAGAAGGCATGATAAATGTCCGAAATGTTGCGATGTGCTTATATAGCTGACCCTACCGAAAACCCAACTTATAATATAGTTGTCCTATATAAACAAGAAATTCGTTTGATTTTGAAATGCATATATCTTGGCCATATGTATTCCGATCTCAGAGAGACACCCTCTTTCGAGGGTCAGATTCATACAAGTTTAAAAAAGTATATATTTTCAAATTCTGACCCTGTTTGCCTAAGATATGCGATTTTTTTTTTTTGCAAAATATTTTAAATGGCTGCTGATAATTATGACAATGGATTTTAATTATATGTCTATAAGAATAATATATTTAAATATTAAAAAGGTTTGTAATAAAATATATTACATATACAAGTTAATATTATCATCAATGATAAGAATGTTAAGAAATGTATTAAATAAATTACACATACTTTTTATTACTTTTAAAAGAAAACTTTCTTGGCAACTTTAAGCGAATTCACCTGGCGAGATTTCTTAAACTTTTTTTTTCGTAAAAATTTGTTTATTTTATTTAAACAGGTTTTCTATTACATTTAAAATTCTTAGCGAACAGAATTCTCAGGTTGTCGACAGAAAAAGTTAAAAATATGAAAATGTCGATTGCATACTTACAAGGTACACATTTTGGGCCGCCGATGTGAAAGATTTTTATAAAAATTTCAGATGAAGTACCAGGCGAACAGAATCGTCAGAAGGTCTACAAAGTAATAAAAAAATGTGACAAATTCTATTGCATATTTTCAAGGTAACAATTTTGGGATGCCGATGTGTAAGATTCCTCAGATTAAAACAGCTGCGGTTTATTCACAACTGAGAGAAAAGAGGCGGTGGGACACCTGAAAAACAAAGATATTTCTTGACCAATTTGTGTGTGATGCACGTGTCATGGACGAATCTTTAGTCGAAAAGTTGACGTCCCCAGCATTTATATTTTCCGAGGTCGAAACCTTTTAGCTTTGGGAATAGTGAACGTCGTATTTTAAAATAGTATCGAATAATTACGCGAATCGGTCAAACATACGTTCTATGCCAAGTTACGTGAAAATGGCTTTAAGTGTGAGACTTGCATTTTTAGAGTTAGCCGAATTAACTTGTAACCATAAAATATAATATATATCATTTAGGGGGGACGGCGACATTTACCATTCGTAAGGGAAGTACAAATTCCAACTTTCTTTATCAAATTTCGGTGGAAGCAAGCAAAAGCAATAAAAAGCTTAGAATATTTTTTGGACTGTTGAACAACGCACTTAAATATATATATGTATGTTATATGAGGGTGTAATTTGTCTTATCTTATACTATTGAGGTAATCCAATTTGTATATATGTATATACATACATATCTTTTTTCAAATTTTTTATTTTGATATCTTAGCGTCCAAATTATAAAATATGAGTGTAATTCAAATAATTCTAAATTAAATGTGAATAAATTATGACTCATCAATAAAAACAGACGATTTTGAGAATTGCGAATTTTGAATTACATTCAACTACTACCATAAAGCGCCGACTATGCGGTTTTGCAATTGTGCATAATGCAACAGATTTCCTATTTGGTTAACAAGTGGTTTTCCGTTTTGTGTGGCAGTAAATTAGCTGCTACGGTTCCGGTCCAAGCCGGCTTAGTTGCGGGCATTGATGATATCCACGAACTCGGGCTTGAGCGAGGCGCCGCCAACGAGGAAGCCATCGATGTCGGGCTTCTTGGCCAGATCCTTGGCATTGGCAGCGGTCACCGAGCCGCCGTACTGAATGCGCAGACTGTCGGACACCTCCTTGGAAACGTTTTCCACCAGCCACTTCCTGAGGAAGGCGTGCACCTCTTGGGCCTGCAAAATGAGAGTATAATGGGATCGTCTACCAGTGGGCGTGTCAACGGCAACTCACCTGTTCGGGCGTGGCTGTCTTGCCAGTGCCAATGGCCCAGACGGGCTCGTAGGCGACCACCACGTTGGACCAGTCTCTGATCTTCTTGGCATAGGCGCACATCTGGCGGGCAACCACATCGTTGGTCTTGCCCGCCTCGCGCTCCTCCAGGGTCTCGCCGATGCAGGCAATCACCTTGAGGCCCTCGGCCAAAGCGTGCTCGGCCTTCTCGGCAATGAGCTCGTCCGACTCCTTAAAGATGGCGCGACGCTCCGAATGGCCCAAGATCACCCAATTGGCGCCAATATCCTTCAACATGGCTGGCGAAACTTCGCCAGTGAAGGCGCCTTTGGCCACCTTGTAGGCATTCTGGCCGGCCACGCCGATGCTGCAGGGCAGCAGATTGCGGGCGTACATCAGGTAAATGGCCGGGCAGCCGATGACCACCTCAGTGTTGGCATCGAGGGGAGCACTGCTGAGTACCTTGCAGATCTCGGCAATGGACTTCTGGTCGCCGTTCATCTTCCAGTTGCCACCCACGCAAAATTTACGAGAACCCATGTTGCAAGTAGAGTCTGTGGTGAAATCCGCGTATAGCTGTAGAAGACGGGTACTTTTTTAGCTAATTTGTAGTTGATAATTTTGTTGAGTGAATGCAAAAGTTTGATTGATAAAACGCCGAAAAATATCAAATTGTGTGTGTAACTTTTGCTTTTACTTTAGCGGCAGACGCAAACACACCCACCTCGAATGTAATCAAATGATGTACTAACTAACCTTCCTCTGACCTTCATATGTCTTCCATTGGCACTTGAAAAGCTTTGGAAAAACATCTGTGAATTTGCCCAAAAGAGCTTGCGACACAACGCTCTTCATTGCGTCGAGCGTTAAGTTAGTCGGCGTCTGGTTCATGTCCATTTTGGTTGTGTTATTCGCTAATTTGTCGCCACTGGCGGTATTTCGATCAATTGGCTGAGGTTGAATGCTTGTGTTGGAGTAGGCCTGAATTCTGCAGAAAGAGGCATTTACTTTTGTACTTAGCACGAACATAGTGTAAATTAAAAATTTAGAGTTTTAACTGTTACTACGTATGATATCAAATACATTCAGTGCTACGCTTGCTCTGTGCCAGCTCTTATATAATAATGTCATTTTATTTAGCAGAGACACGCACCGCTGGAAAGCTGTGCTTATTGGATATGCAACCGTTGTCAGGGGTAATACATAGATTAATAAAGAAAGTTATTTATTACTCTAAGCAATAGTTAAAAGCTTTAAATGCATCTAAATAAATAAATCAAAGTAAAAGAATTTTAATATTGCCTTTATTTGAATTTTTATAAGTGAAAGACATTTCAATAAGCAAAGACACACACGCACTCAACATCATGAAGCTTTCGTTGGCTTATTGGAAAGCCAGCAGCTGATGCAGGTAACACTACAAAGCTTTCCAATCTTTATGTCTTAAAAAATGCCAAAAAAATGAAACCATTTGAATTTTGCATGCTTTTATTTAGGTATTTTGGTATTTTAAGTTTTATATTTTATTTGATCAACTAAACATTTAATATACACATAAATTTTGATTTTCACAGACGTTCCAATTATAGTTAGTTAAACAAACACACATGCATATGGTTCAGATAACACCAAAAAATGTCTAAGCAATGCCACATACATATGTATGTATGTAATACTTATATATCGACGAAAAATACGAGTATGCACAATATGGTAGTTCACTTAAATTGACTTTAAGTTCAGCTCCTAAACATTAGCTTCAACAATTAACTAAATTAATAAAGATAATTACATCAAAAATAAATGCGCATAATTCACTAAAACTGTGCGATCGCAACGGGAACTAGTTCTTTCGTTCAGAGTTGTTCCCAGCATTTGATCAATTTACTCGTTTGATCTCGAGAGCTAACGGTCTATACTAAAAACATTGACTTGCGAGTATTTGCCTAGAATTCGCCAGCCGCTGGCGGAGCTGTGGCCGTTGGTCAACTCTCGCCGCTGGCGGCGACTAGGGACGAGGACGAAGAGGCCGACGTTGAGGTCAACGGGCCGACGGTCAGTCGGGAAACGGGCGCTGGTGGAGGAGCAGGCACGGCCACTGCAGCAGACCCCGATCCGACACCGACCCCGACACCGACCCCGACCCCGACCCCGGGCCCAATGGCCGTTGTGGTGTTGTGCGGCTGGAAGAGATTAAAGAGATTGGAATGCTGCATGAAGCTGCCCACCGACTTAAGCGGACTGAAGAAGTGCTCGTGGCTCTGGAGCGTTGGCGTTGGCGCTGGCGTTGCTGTCGGCGACAGCTGCTGCTCCGAGTGGCGCAAGCTGAGATTATTGCTGTGATGGTCGCTGCTCGAGGTCTCGCCAGGACTCGCCTGCTTCTGTTCGCTGGCGCAGGTGCAGGAGCGACTCTTCTTGCGCGAGTTGCGCGTCAGCGCCGTGGACTTGCGGTACTTGGGCCGGGGATTGATGGCGCCATCAATGACGTACACGGTGCTGGGCAGGGGCAGGCAGTGATCGCTGTTCGAATTGCCCGCGTTGAGCAGCTTGGCGCACAGCTGCTGCGGCAACGTTCCGTTGCTGGGCGAGGTGCGTGTGGAGCAGGGCCTGCTCCCGTCCAGCGTCGACGGCAGCTCGTGCTCGGCGCTGGCGGGATCCTGCAGCACCCTCTGCTGGCTGTAGTAGTCGGTGTCGTCGGAGCGCAGCTTCTCGCGCATGACGCAGGCCAGCGAGCGGCGCAGCTCGGCGGCATCCACGCCCTGGTAGTTGTGGTTGCCGCTGGGCGGCACGAACACATCCTCGTACTCGTCCAGGTCGTCGGGCAGACTGATGCCGTCCTCGGGCCCGGTCGAGTAGTTGTGGTTGTCATACGAGTAGGCGCTGTCGCAGCGCTGCTGCTGCGCTGCCTGCTGCGCCGTTGCCGGCGCCGAGACGGAGACGCTGCTGTCGTGATCGCTCTCCTGCTTGGCATTGGGAAACTCATAGCTAATCTCGCCCAGCTCGGCACCGCTGGACGCCTCCATAATGTTCCACATGTCCCGCTCGAGGCTCGTGCTGACGGCGACGGTGGCGGCCACCGTCTGATTGATGTTGTTCACGCAGGGACTGAGGACGCCGCATTTGGGCAGCAGCTGCGAGTTCTTGAGCGCCTCCTGCTGCTGGCGCAGCCAAATGGGCGAGTCTGTGGGCAGGACAGGGGGGTTCATTAGCGAGCCACTGGCAGAGGATTAAAAGGGACGACGCGCACTCACACTCACCCACATACATGCGCGGCTGCGTGGTGCGCATGGTGGAGTCCATGGACTGGAGGCGGTGCTGGCTGGCCAGCGAGAAGCGGTGTATGGCGTCCGCCTGCTGATCGATGTCGATGCCCATCAGCTTCAGCATGAGGTTCTTCAGCGCCAGCCGGAAGTCCTTCAGATGGTAGGCGTAGAGCACCGGATTGACCGCCGAGTTCAGGTGCGAGAGGATGATGCAGAAGAGCGTGAGCTTGGGATGCACATAGCACTCCGGGCAGAAGGCCTTGATGCAGTTGATCGTGTACAGCGGTATCCAGCAGATCATGAAGAACAGCACAATGATCGACAGATTCTGTGTGGCCTTCACGTCCCGCTTGCGCGCCGCGCCCAGGACACGCAGCATGGTGCCCGAGTGGCCGCCACGTCCGGGCGTCGTCACCTGCATCTGGGCGGTGGAGGAGCGCCGGCTCAGATCCGAGGCGGGATTCATGGTAACAATCTGGCGCACCTGCGTGGTGCAAGCAAGCATTAGATTAAGTCAACTGTACCTTTCCGGAGTCTCGAGCCCACCTGCTTGATAATCACGCGATAGATGTGCGTGTAGAAGGCCAGCATGAGCAGCGCCGGCGTGATGATGGTGGCAAAGTACAGGAACACCAGATAGTTGTAGTCCATCACCTCCACGAAGAGGCACTCCTGATCGTGCGGCACGTCCGCATGCCACCCGAAGAGCGGCAGGAAGCCCACAATGGCGCCGGCCGCCCAGCACACGGAGATGATGCCTGCAACAGGATGCACTGGATTAGCATACCAAGCAACAGCAACAACAACAACAACAACAACAGGTGAAGCCCCACAGAAACGCTGACGTCACCGAGCCAAATGTGACTCAGCTGCCACTGGCGCTAATGCTAATGAGAAATTACAATTGCTCTGCACTCGGAGCGAGCAACAGTCCAACTCTGCCTCTGCCTCAGCCTCTGCCTCTGCCTCCGTCTCTGCGTCTGTCTTTGTCTCTGGTAACTGGTCTCCTTCCTGACTAGGATATTGTGTGGCTTTGTGGCGGTCATTTCACAATTGCCGCAGCTTCTGACGGTACATTGAACCACATGCAATCGTTCCAATGACGCACATGCCATCTAGCCCAAGATGTGAACAGGCTGCAGTTGGGTGCAACCGGAAATGGACCAAATTATCCGTGTTTTTATTTTGGCAAAATATCGATTTTTATACTCCGTCCGTCTGTCCTTCCGGCGCTATTGAAGATAGAGACTTGAAACTGTGGATATTCAAGTAAAGCTATCCTTTTCGGACAAAGTGTTTAGATTTCTGTGCCACGCCCACTAAGAGGCTGGCAATTCGATAACATGTCGATACATCTTAAATCGCAAATCGATAAAACGTGAATATTTCCCACAATTTTAAAGATAGAGCCACGAAATTTGGTATGTAGAAAAATTACATCCTGGATATCTCGGGCACGCCCACTAAAACGCCCTCTCACAGTTTTTAAGCTAAAGTCACCAAATGTGGGATATATATACATGTAAAACTCTCGGAACCATTGGTTTCATACTTGAAACACCCATAAATTTATAAAAACTGAACCGATTTTCATGTTTGATGGCATTCCGGTCATGATTTTCATTACATCGATTCTACATTTCTTCATTCATGTGCTCGGCTGTGACTTTTTTTATGTTTAATGAAATTACAATTCATTCCAGGTACTTTATTTCAAGATTGAGTACAATTTATGCACGCAGGACGTCCGTTCAGCAACATTAATTGTTCCCATTTTTTTTATTGCTAGATTTACCTAGCAATGGACCCATGGTGTACATGGTCAATTAATATTGTTTTCCATTGATTTTTCAAATTTTCGTTGTATGAAAACCTTTTCTATTTAAGTTCGATATAATCGCTCTATATCACATAACTTTACATTTTAAAACTTTATTCACAAATTTATTCTTTTTCACCATATTTTGATTAATTTCTGGTTAACTAAAATATGGAAATTCTTTTCTTCTTAATGGCACAGTCACTTTAGCAAACACCTATTTCTCAGATTTAGTTAAACTCTTGTCCAAGTTCTATTTAATCATTCGCTAAATGAGCTGTTAATTCTCTCTATTTCTTCCTCTTTCTGTGTCAATTAAGTTACATTACTTAAACTTTTCATTTTACTTGAAGCTTCACTGAGTTTTCCTTCATGCTCATTTTAATTGCAGTCCAACTAGTTGTTGCCACCCTTTTTATTATCTTCATCTGCCGCACTTTGCATCCTTTGCTTATGAAATTCCTGCCTTTGCATAAAGCTGCAACTCAAACATGGCCAACGAGCAGTGGGAACAATATGCAATATGCTGGCTTGTTGGTCATTATCTCTGGCTTTGTTGCAAGTGGTTCACTGGATGGAACAAAGCCCAGACAATGCAACAGGAAAGTTTGTCAATACGGAAACATGCGCCTCCTTCTTTTGTGCCCCTCCCCCTTCATGACACTTACCGATTGCGGTGCGGGTGCGCACATTGCGGGAGTAGGCCATGGGGTAAAGTATGGCCCAGTAGCGATCCACGGAGACGGCGACCAGGCAGAAGATGGATATGGTGCAGAGCACCACCAGCAGCGACACGGTGAAGAGGCAGGCGTGCAGGTTCTTGGGCAGGCCCACCGAGGCCAGTATGGCGAAGGGCACGCCCAGCGAGCCGACCAGGAAGTCCGCCATCGCCAGGGACACGATGTAGTAGTTGGTGCGGCGGCGCAGCTTGCGCTCGCGCCGGAACACGATGATGACCATCAGGTTGCCGATGATGCTGACAATGGCCACGAGCACCTCGAAGACGGTATATGGAATGTTCAGCTCGGTATCGGGCTCCTCCTGCTTTTGTGTTGCGGCGGCGGCATAGTACGGTGTTATCGGCAGATTAATCAGATTCTGCGAGGGATTTGTGTTGAAAGCATAGTCCGTGTACGAGAAGAACCGAAACTCGGACATGTTGCTCGGCCAAAGGTGATTCCAGAGGGAAATTTACTAATTAATCGTATATGGAAATCGCAAACAGTTTCAATTATGTTGTGCTTTCGAGCGCGAATGGCCTAATTGACGCGAATTGGTCAGCACACAAACTGACAGAACACATGTTGCAGTTGCACGTTGCGCATACGCCATGGCGTCCTTCCTGTGCGTCCCCTGCGACCGCTCACACTCGAGCCATTTTATGTAGCTGTGAAAAACAAAAGGGAAAAACAACAAGAGAGAAAATTAATCATCGTTCGGCACGTTTACACAAACTACACACACACACACACCCCCCACCCCACACACACACACACACACACACACACACACACAGGCATATTTGTGAGTAATTGTAGCAATTTTTTAGTGCAATAAATTGATAAATATTTGCCAAAAATACGCTCCGTATTTGGCTCAAAGTCGATAAGGTCGCAGCGCCAGCAACTAAAATTATATATAGTACAACAATTTAGCTACACTCAGAGAAAATTGTTATTCCCAAACTCAACAGAACAGAGGTTATCATTCAGTTAGGCTCTTTTAATGTTAACATGAAATGAATTTATAAATTTGTTACCAAAAAAAAAACAAAATGGCTTTAATAAAATAAATAAAAAAATTTTTTATATGAAATAATATGCTAGGAATGAACTAAAATAATATTACCAATTCAACTAATACTTTATTTATTTAAAGAAGTTGTGTTTTTTTGAGATGACTTTTTTTCGAGTGTTTTTGCGATATCTTTACCGTTATTGTTGTGTGTTTCGTATCTGTTTTGTGTATCTATTTCGCGTGCAGCGTCTGCTGCCCCAGCCCAGCAGGATATTGCTTGTTTACCGCAAGTTGAGCCTGACACTGTCCCAAGCAAGTGGCCAGCAGCTTGCAACTTGCAACTTGCAACTTACCATTTGCCACTTGCCACTTGCCGCATGGCAACTTCTGTGGCATCAATCAAGCTATGACAACAATTTACGCGCAGCATGAAAACGTTTTCCATTTAATTGGCCGCCCTGCAACACGGCAGAGACCCGTTATGCTTGCCGCACACGTGTGGCACTTGCAGCTAAGTGCAAATTGTGGTAGCTGACTCGCCCGGCACTTTATCAACATCAGCTGGGGCGACACTTTAAGCGCGTGCAACTGCTTCGGGTTAAGCGAAAGGCTTGTCAAATTAACGCGGCTCTTAGGGCGACGGACAGCGGACATCGGACATGTCATAAACGTCTGGGCGGACAAAGGTTATTCGTATTTATTTTTGGTCCTGGCCAAATCGGGCCATGTCCTCCAGGCGAGGAGGTCCCCATGGGGCGTTTGGTTGCGTGCCGTTGGCCAACATTTTGCGTAAGTCGACGTTTTGCGTAATTGGCTTTCGCCTAATTAATTCATTTTCGAATGGGCGGCTGGCGGGGAATAGGGAATAGTCGGGCAAAGGAAGTCGATTAAGTCCAGTTGTAAAATGGCATTTTAGGCATTCGAGCGCGTATTTGCACTGTGCGAAACAATCAGCAAATTGACTATTGTTTAACTTTTGCCTGGGCGTCTGGTATTGATTTAATTAACTTGGCTAATATAATTAGCGCCTTGTGGCTTTATTTACACGTTAATCAAATGCGTGCCAGACATTTCAAAGAGTTTTCAGAGGGTTGCCAGTTCAGTGGCCTACGATTTGTTTAAAGTCGTTTGATATGCCATAGAGGACGGCTTCAATGACGAGCATAATTGAAATTGTCGCCTAGGACACAAGAGCGTAATAGCAACATGTGATTGCCATACGTGAGCGGCAAATCAATTTCTTGTCCCCGTGGACATTGTGTTGGCCCATCTCAAGGCAGCTGCTGTAGCTGTAGCTGATGCTTCATGTATCTTTTATGGCTGCACGCGGCACACAGTGCGTATGTGTAACTCGCATAAATCATACGCCCCCTTGCAGCAGCGCAAACTGCGAGAAACTGTTTGCCAGTCATGAAAGGGAAGGGGTCGAAGCATGCTTTAACTGGAACATGATTTTCAAGGGGAATTTCAAGTGCAGACCCTGTCAAATTCAGCATAAAATGTCGCTTAACACTTCTCAGCCCGGTCAAGGACGCTCGATTGGCCACCCTCCATTTCGGCCTTGCCTTGTTATCACCATCCTTTTTTTTGGCAAACGTTCTGAAAATTGCATCCAACTCGTTGCATTTATCTTAATGCCTTCTGCATGGCTACACGAACTGCAGTCACCCTACGCCCCGGTGACCTCCGCTGCAGTTGTGAATCAGACTCGGCAGCGGCGATAGCGAGAGCCCCTGTTCTGCTGCTCGTGACTCAACCGTTGCGATAAGTTCGTCGGTTATGAAGAACTGAAAGGTCACGCGATAGGCAATAGCTTTATATATACTTATACTGAAGTGACAATGCTGCAAGAGTAAACAGCTTCAAGCTAAACATGTACAGTAAAATGGATTGCGATATCAACGGTACTTTTCCTTTGAGAAGCACTTTAAGTTTCTCTCGATTGGCTGTCCATTTTTATTAACCACCTGTACTGTCCACACTTTGATTAGTTGGCCATTTATCTTGGCTTCTTTATTTGTGACATAAGAAAACTGAGGAGAAGAGTGTGGAGGACAGTGCAGAAAAATGTGGCAAGGAGAATTCAAAGGGTCGTGGAAAATAAAACAGAGATTAAAGTGTAGGGTAGAGTGTCGAGCTTAGCTCAGACTATAGAGAAAAAAAATGGTTAGTATATATGGAATAATGCGTTTAGTAAAGTGTAAAAAAATGTGTAGTTTAGAGTGGAAAGTAGTTTATAAGGCAATTTAAGCGACAGCTTTCAAGCTGTCTCTTACTAGGTATTTGGTAGTCCATCAGTTCGTTATGTTATTCGTGCACCTTTTGTGCGCAGTCATCAGACGACGTCGTTTATTCCCGTTTAATTGCAAGAAAATTCAAGTTCCAGCTGTGCAGCTGCACAATTGTTTATCTGTCGGGATATTCGCAATGTATTGGCTAGAGAAATGGCGTAAAAAACCAACAAATTATTCTACTATGTTCCATTGAGCGTGGATTCGCATTTATCTCTGGTTGCACTCAATCGAATTTTTCTGTGTTGTGTTTTGAAATAAATGAAGCATCTATCGAAATTGCTATCCACAATATTTATCAATCGTTGCGCTCTTTATTTGCCATTAAGAGGCTTGTATGAACATATGTATGCATATAGCAGCATTTACGCAATACGAAAACATATTTGTACATGTGTAGATTATTATCATGAATGGAATTGATGTAGTAATACAAACATATGTATTTATATTCTGTGCCAGTAAGCTATAAAGAGACTAAATAATCGCACGGCTCATGCGAAGGGCCAAAAGACATTTTGAGAGTGGGTTGTTAGCTTTGATACACTAGGTAAAGGCATTCGAAATTTGTCAAGCAATATGAAAACGATCGAAAAACTTGCTGTTGTCAGTCCGTTAAAATATTCTTTCTCTCTCTTTCTCACTCTCTCTTTCACTCTCTCTCTCTCTCTGAAATGCGCTTAGAAGCAAAAGGTTCTGGGAACTGAACAACCTTTTATTAAGCGATTTTTTATATCTACATACACGGAACAGAAGCATTTTCATGGCTATTGATAGCGAGTGTATGAAATATTCGGTAGTCCGAGCATGTTTGTTACTCGCTGTTATCGCCGAATCAGAATTTACAACTCTCTCACTAGTGTTGCATGTGCTTATCACGTGAGGCGTTGCAGCAGCGAATGCAAATGCAACTGCAAGCTTCAACTTGAAATGGAACTGGAACGGGAGTGGGAGCTTTAACTGTGGCTTTACCACTGACATCATAGCTTTGTTTCACGTTGTGGCAGACACTCGCATCATTCAAGTAGCCACCTCCCCCCACCCACCCGCAGGTGAGGCAGCGTGTGCTGGGCACATGTGACGCGCTTCCCATAGGCCAGCGCCAGGCAGGTAGGCAAATAAACGAGGCGTCTGCTGGCATTAGATAAATATGCGCAACAGTGTTAAGGGCCGGTGAGTAACTGGCGGACAACTAACGCCAACATTTTGCCATTACGATTTTGGCAACTGCCCAAGGTAGGTGCCAGCTGTCAGCCGCAGTCGTTTTCGCTGCCTGTCGCTTGCCACTATCAGCAAACGCTGATCAATCGCTCAGATGTACCAGGCGCTAGCCAGGCCGTTTAATAGAGCGACAACAGCAACAGCAAAACTCTTATCGACTGCGGTGTAAACATATGAGTAAATTGCACGTAATTAAATGTTATGAATTTGTTATCTACCGCAAGTTATTTTGTCTGCTATTTTCTATTTTGGCTGCCGCCCGCTGCCCTTTTGCGTGTGTCCCCCTTTTGATTGACATGGGAGGCTGCTTTATTTGCAATTCAGATACATGCTACAGCCATGGCAAAGTGATGTCTTCTGGCTGTCCAAGAAATTGATTAGTTCTTAGTGCAGCCAGGCTTGACAGGGGACTCAAATCAATCAAACTGTGTGCCACACGGCCATGCCCCATGCCCCGTGCCCCATGCCCAACAACTAGGCTGTGCATATTTCGCAATATTTGGCAAATTGCGTGTCTCCTTAACCCAAGGGCTTTGCTCTCGGTGCAGGGGTGCGTATGAGTAATATTCTATGCTTCAACCACTTTCAAAGCTCAAAGGCGATGTATACTCTTCATTGTTGTTGCTGTTGTTGTTGTTGTTGAACAACTGTCAAAGCACAAGTTAGCGGCATATTAAAAGGATCTGTGATTGAATTTGGCTTACGCTTGAAAAGAATCCAAAAGTCATCGGGTAAAAGTAAATCCATCATCGCTGTCCCCTCATCCTCACAGCCAATTGGCTTTAAAGCCGCTTAAAACGTCCGCTGTCAAGGACAATGGCCCGCAAACAAATCGCAACTTTGCATAAGCAGCGCTGCTTAAGTGCTTTTTTGTGAGGCTTTAGCTTTGCGCAGTCCGGCTAAATTTAAAGGGACCAAAACGCAAAACGAATAGAAAAAGCCACATGAAAAATTAAAAAAAAAAAAATAATAAAAAAAACCATCTAAACAAATATTGGCGAAACCAATAAAGATTCTATTGATGTTTGCTTGTTTTACAACAGCCGCCAGTCGCAATCCGTCGTTCCCCCCTTCTCGGCCCATTTGCTTTTGTATCTGAGCGTATTGGCTGCGCATTGACATCGACTGGTCAAAATGGCAACTGGCAAGTGGCAAGTGGCAAGCGGCAAGGTGCCCCGGGGACTGGGCTCTAGGCAACAGTCACACACTCACACACGCACACATAGCCACACGCACACACCCACGTTTAAAACTCAGACACGCACACTTCGTTGACAGCGCACACATCGTTTGCATTTTTGTTGATTTTGGCGCAATGACACGCATCTCGTTACATCTGCCAGTTGGCTGTCCCCCTCCCCTATCCACCTACCCTTCGACCGACCCCCCCTACAGCCCAAGAGCTTGGCCATTTGCGCAGCAGTTTGTCCTCGCCGTGCCCACATACGTGAAAATGCGAATGCGGATGCCAAAGCCGCAGCCAAAGCTCTTGTTATCCTAGTGCTGACAAGTCGGCTAACGCATATGTCCTGACAGTTAATGTTAAGCATGGCTATTTTAGCATCTCCCATTTTTTACAACGTTTTCCAACTGCGTACCTCGCTAAAATTAGATAAACTCATTTCTTATGCATAGCTGCGGCCAAACGGATAACTTTTTTTTTATTTTATTACAAGTAGTTGAATATTATAGTAAATTTTCTCATTGTTACAATATAATAATATTTGAAACATAAAGAAAAACAATCTAATACGAAAAACAAAACATAAAAACAATAAATAAGTAAAATATGTTTATTGTATTGCAAATGTGAATTAATTTTTTTTATTTTAATAGATGTTTAAGAATTTTTGTTAGCATTTCATACTATATTTATTAACATTATTTGCTGACTTTTAAATATATTTATGAATAATAAATATAAATAAAAAATTAATAAGTTAATTATAAAGCAATAGTTCAAACAATAATCTAATGTAAGGAAAGTGAAAAGTAAAAAAAATGTATTTAAACAAATAGCACAAAATATGCATTATTATTATGACATATTTTTTTTTTATATATTTTAAATATGAACCTTACATGCAAATAGTATTCAAACATGGGCTAAATTAAAATTAATCCTCAAGACTTAAACTGGAAAGCTAGTTTTAAATACTATTTCATTATGGTGTAATATGAAATACCAGATCTGATCAGATCTTTGCAATATTTAAACACAAGACAAAGCGAACAAATTGTAAATGGTTTTTTGAGTCACATTTTTGTCGGCTCATGTGAGCCCAATAGAAATGTTTGGCAACACTGGTTGCTGTCAACCGAGCGACGACATAAGTCAAAGCTTTTGCAATCGGCACTTGCTGGCAGTTAAATTTAATTACAATGCCCAAAAACAGCCTTCGACAAATGCTGTAACTGGAGAAGAAGCACAAGCCGTAGCCGGAGGCGAAGAAAGAGACGGGAGATGAGAAGCCCATGTCATGGTTTGGGACCCAGTGACAGCTAATGATGTGTGTGTTTGTTGGGTATTGTTCATTAACGGCGTTAAAAGTACGTGACCTTATGGCAATTGTCAGCCACAGTGTGAAGTCAGGGACATCCTTTGGCGCTTGGCTTATGGGACGTACTTAAAAACTACCGTTTCAACAAGTGGCGCACTTAGTTGAAACTTAATAAGCTGTCACATCGCTCGCTGGCAGAAGTTCCTCATTTCCGGCGGATGTGATTCGCAGAGAAATGAGTTTAACAAAGTTGCAAAAAAAAAAGCAAAAATAATAATAATAATAATAAAATAAAATAGAAAATTAATGCAAGCTGCGTGTTGCGTATGTGTGGTTGTTAGGGGAAGGTGTATATGTATATCTGGACACCCATTCGAGAGCTACTAATCTCAGGCCCGTGCCGTGCTTTATCGGACGCTGCGCTCGGTCACAAAGCATCATTAAATACATTTTATTGTCTGCAGTTCGCCGCAAATTTTGCGGCATTTGCATTTAAACGATTCTCATTTCCAAAGGTTTAATACTTTTTTTTTTTAAATTTATTTCTATAGCAGCACACAATCAAAAATGGCAGCAGCGGCGACAAAAACAACAATCACATATGCTATGCCCATAGTCCATAAAAATATTTATCAAAATGGCATTTCATTAAATTATATTTGATTTCTTTTCGTTTTTTTTTTCTCGTTTTATTTTCGTTCGTTTTGGCAGCACTGACGCTCGAGCCAAGGATCGCCCCGAGCGACGACGTGCAGCTGTTCAGGTACGCAATGGCGGCCAATTGGGCTCGAAACAGTTCGTCAGCTGTTGTCTGCTGGCTTACTTTACAGATTCGGGTGCTTCGATTTTTGCGAACTGTTTGTGAACAGTTTTCGTGTCACAAATTAACTGTAAGTTTTTTTTTTTTTTTGAATGATATATTTTATTGTTTTTCAAGGCGTCGGTTTAGTAACTTACAGTTAAGAACTATGAGTTTTTATTTTTATTTTTATTTAACTGTAAGTTGCTTCAATCAAATAAATAATAATTGTATTCTACACACTTGTGTGTGTGTGTGTGTGTGGCTGTTATATAGAGTGCCTACTGTAGCTGCCTTGTGGATAGCCTATGTTAATTTATTCGCACACACATTTATTTTGTAAAGGTGCTGAACCAGCTCGTTAATTATGCCAGCGGACTAAATGAACTAGTTGATCATGTGTCTGATTGACGGATTGACTGATTGAGCGATTGACCGTGTGTCAGCAATTATCTCTGATAAAAATTAATGTGAATCGTGTGCACTGAGCTCGCTTAATGTCACATTTTCCACAGCACATTGAATTCGCCAGCAGCCAGCACCACGTGCAGCGGTGGGGCAGCGGCCAAAAACTTGGGTGGTTGATGATGAGCCGTTGACATGGCCATGGCCAAGGTCTGCCTGCTCCCTTCCCCCCCCCCCCCCCCCCCCCCCCCCCCCCCCTTGCTGTGCGCCTCGTTTATTTTTGTGATATTTTTATAAGAACTGAGCATGAGAACTGCAGACGCAATTGCCACATAAACTAATCCACTTTAGCTAACAGACACACAAGCACACCCACACACACACGTCTACTCACTCTCTGTTTCATATATACACACACACACACCCACATTTGCATTGTCGAGACAATAATCCCGTTTGTATTGCTGCAGCGACGACTATTGCATATTATGAGAGTTTATAACAGGCTCAGACAAATGGAAAGTTATGACGTTGTTCTGTGCGTGTATGTGTGTGTGTGTGTGCGTGCGTGTGTGCGATGGGGTTGATGTGTGCCTGCCCGCTCCTATTCCACTTGTGATCGATGCAAATTTAATGCAATGCGCGTGCCAACAGGGCCCCTAGGAACAGCAGCTGTTGCCATAACTGCGCTCTACAAATGTAATTGGCTTCAGTTTTAGCTGAGAATGAGAGAGCGTGAAAATACTTTACAAAGTATATTTCACTACAACATTATTTGAAGAAATTATATCATATAATCAACAACTATGTCATTAAATAATTCTCTAGAATATTTCTTACTGTTAACAAAAAAAGTAAATAAACAGTATAATCTACATTACTCATTTCGTGGTACTCTTTTTAAAAATGAATATTTCAGACATAGCTAAGTAAATGTTTTCCAAATTCAATTAACATAAACATCCAATTTAATTATTCACATTAAATAATCATTCACATAAGCACACAATAAGCCAATAAACACAATAAATACATTTTTAACTAACACCTTAAAGTGCACTTAAAGGTTGCGCCCATTTTAACAGCTTTATGTAACAGCTACAAACTAAGTTCAATTTAGTTTTTATAGGTTTAATTGTTGTTGTCTTTAAGACCAGTGCAAAGGTCACACACACGCACACACACACACACACACACAGTGGCACACAGGCCACATATGTACGAACCGTGCTGCAGGCACTGGCAAAGCACCCATAAAGGGTGCCATCAAATGAACAAGTGATGTCAACATTAGGTGTGCCACGCCCACGCAACGTGTTGCCAGCCACAGCAACAGCAGCAATAACAAAGGAGACAAAGATGGACAGTAAAATTTCATCCATGGGGATTTGCGACGCGTCGCTAGCATATCCATCATAACAGGAATCCACCGCAACCGCCCACCCCAGACCCAGGGGTCGACTCGGTCGGCCTGTCAAAATATTGACATTGGGTACTTAGTTAACGTGAAGGTCAACTGCACATTAATTGCGTGTGTGCGAAAGAGAGATGGAGCACTTTGAGCTATGGGCAGGAGGGGGCGTGACCCGCGCAGAGATAAATCTGCGACAATTCCAAGCCCGCGATGATTTATAGCCGCGTGCCAATTTGCAGTTGTAATTAGCGTCGTGTTTATTTTCTAATTGAATGTTAATTGAAGCGGCCAAAACTTTGCGCTGGCCTTTTTTTTCTTTTAATTTTACGATGTTTTGATTTGTTGGCTTTTTGGTCTTCCTGGTGTTTGCCCAGGGCGAACATGCTAAAATCGACAACTGTTTACGCATTCGTGACTTACTTTTAATTCAAATAATCGCCCACAAATCAGATTTGTCCACTTCGGTGTCTGCTTTTCGCTTGTTTTGGTTTTGGCAGCAACTCACAAATTGTACACAAATCACAAATGTAAATTTCTCTCTTGCAATCGATTTACAAATTTGCAATAGTAACTACGAACGCGTGTTTTCGTCGTTGTAGATACTTATGTATCTGTCGGATACACGGCGAATGTGTAACATCTTTGACGTTACGCATTCGCACCGTTGCACACGTTTTTCGAAAAAAAATCATTGCCTTTGACATTTAAAAGTTTTTTAAACAAATTCTAAACTTATGATATACTTTGTCTTGGCAGTCGAATGAAATAAAAGACTCGCAAAGTTCTGAATTGGTTGTTAGTCGCATTTAAAGTTTCCGCTTTGAATTCACAAGACAGATTTTGTGCTACAGGTTGTAATCAAATTCAAGAAAATGTGAGCCAGCCAGCCAATTAATAATAAATAACATTTTAAGTTAAAGACTCACTGAACCGTAAATGTTAGGCGCAAGCCCACAAATAAAAATAAATATGCATTTTAAAGCTGACCACAATTTCATATATTTTTAGCATACTTATTCGATAAGAAAAATATTTTCTTAATTAGTTTAGTCAAGTGGAGAAAGGCAGCTATTTTCATTAATTAGTGTTTATTGGAACTGTTCTCGATAGTTATTATAATAATGATAAAAAAAATAAAAAACACTTTTAATTGTCAGTTTGGCATAAAGTGATATTGTTATTTTGAATTTTATGATTGCTATATAGTATATATTATATTTTGTTAATCTAGCCTGATTTTGAGTACTTAATACATAATCTGTGGCCTTTAGCCCTTTTTTAAAGATGGACTTTAAAATGCTATATATACCCGTATGGATGCATATATATATATATGAATAAAAGTAAATGTGCTTGATGATTGGCTTATATCAAGATTAAGTCATCCCTTCGCTAGGCTATATAAAAATGGGGTTGCTACACCCTTCCGCAAATTTAATGTTTAATTGTATTTGCATCTGCATTTTACGATTGTAGCTGCAAGGTAGCTTTGCTACTTAACTTTTTCAATGGGTGTGTGTCTGTGTGTGTGTGTTGGTGCAATTGCAGTCATGCCTCAACGCGCAACTCGTGTTCGGCATTTGGAGGCTTAACCGGAAACTTTTAATTTAATTAATTTATACACAAAGGCGCAATCAACAAAAGGCGATTGCAACTGTCGTGAGCAAATACCACCCCTCCCTCCCCACCAACCAACTATCTGCGAATGCATGTGAATTGCGGTTAGAGGGCGAATGCATCTGTTGATCTGCTGGTTGCACGCAGATATATGGACAGATAAACTGAATGGCAGCCGCTCTCAAGACGACGTGCCCGATTTGTTTTGAGTAATGCGAACAGTTTGCCATAATTCGTGAACAGCGGGCGGCGACTTGCATTTCCCCTTCCCTTCGAGAGTCTTAATTTGCATTACTATTTTTTTTTTTAATTTTCCGACATTTCTTTTTGGCTAGCGACTGCTGCACATGGGGCGTATGAGCAACGTGCCGCGTGCAGTTGCGTCCACTTGGCCTTGGCAGCAACAGGTGAATTTCGATTGGCCTTTGCGTTGATTTGCTGCAACTACTTTGCTGATTTGAATTCATTATATAAGATGCTCGCACATAAATTGTTGAATATTAAAAATAAAAATAAACATACAGAAATGAGTTGAACTGAGTTGAGTGTCCGCTGAACCGGAAGGAAGCAGCAATTAGCAGGCAGCATAATTAACTTATCAACAGGTCAGCCAAAAATGAGACGCATATAAATATTTATATAAGAAAATATTCTGTATACAAATTATAAGCTGAGCATAAAATATAATTTTGCTGGTCAACATGTACGTATGTTTATTGATTTTCACACTGTTTTTGGGCAACGCATATGTTCTCTGTATTCAAATATTAACACCCTGTTCAGCATACAAAATTTTGTCAGCCATTGAAATTTATTGTTCTATTTGACCAAACAACTACTCACTGATGTCAGTTGGCAAATGATTTGGGCAGGGATTTACAAGCACGGATTTCTAAGCTCCAACTTCCTCAATGTACATAAAATAATGATTACCATTACAATTGGCAGCTAGGTACTTTTATTTTTATTAAGCACTCTCAGAGCGTATTTCTTGGTAAATACTCAACATATTTCATATACTCATAAATACTTAGCACGCAACACAAATTAATTATTCAAACATTGGATTCACTAAATTCAAGGTTTTACCTGTTGAAAAATTAAGTTTGCCAAAAAGTTTCCTTTGGATATATATGTATATATATTTTTTTTACTTATAACAGAAGCCTCTATACACCACCTACACACACATTGACAACACCTTTGGCTAAATATTCACAATTCCAATAGATTTTTCAGCTGTTGCTGTTTCAACTGGTTTTCGGTTTCACTTTAAAACACGCGATAAAATGGCGATTCGGAGCGCCACAGTTGGTGGCACCTGTTGCGCCTAGCTTGAGCTTAAAATCCCGCTCGATATTGGCGCGCTAATTTAATTGACACTTTCCGATTGGCCCGGCTGTAAACTTGATGGAAAACTTTTTCGGACAGCGTTTCATTGACAATTATTTGTGTATTTCGTTTACGGATTCGTATTATTCGCATTGGGTTTTGCTTTTATTTATGAAGTTTTATGGCTATCGAATATTGTATTTGATTTGTATTTTTGTATGCTTCTGCACTTTACTGACACACTCGCGCCTGCTGCGAAATTCATCCGCGCTGCCCAACGCTCGATGGCGAAATGCGCAAACAATACGCTGGGATACGACGCTGCCGCCGATGCCGATGCCGGATAGCGAATGCGAATGCGATAGTGTTCCGGCTGCGGCTGCGGCAGCGACTGCTGCGCAGCGGCGCTGCGTTGCGACCCGACGTGGATTCGACCGGATTCGGCAGGCGAGCAGAAGCCACAGTCAAAGTTCCACTCCCAAACCCAGAACCATTTCCACAGACCCCCTTTTGTGTGTGTGTGTGTGTGTGTGTGTGTGTTTGTGGTGAGTTCTGGGCTTCAATTTCTATGGCTGCCCAAGACGAGCTGCTGGCATTTGAAGTTCGCGCTCGCCTCAGGCATAAAAAAGCAGGCAGGAACAAAAATCTGTGAATAGGAATGTTAGTGCTTATTATATTGGCTTTTAAGTGGCGCATAAAATGTTCGCGAATCATTTACTCAAATGTATTCTTGGTTTATTTTGTGGGTCAGCTGTTAAGCTGCCTTTACACGTCCAGGGACATCCATGGCCAGTACAAAAATACCGCATAATTGAAATATAAGCGCGCATATTCCATAACAGTTCTTTGACATCTATGCGTGAATAAATAAGTCTGTCGGCATATTCAATCAGCATTCGACAGTCGGCAGCCAATTGTTATTAATGGCCAACCCATTCGGGTCCAACGGGAAACGGGAAACCGACCGCTGCTGCCGCAGATCGATTTGAACTGCGGCGCCACCTTGACTGACATTGCCCTGCTCTGGGTAGACCCTGGGCGCGCCACGCAGCGCTCGCCTTGCTGCTCAATCAAACGCGTCTGCATATGGCCAAAATCAATTTGTGCGATTTTGTTGCTTTATGATCGCTGCCAACGGAGACGGCGACGGAGACGCCGACTGCGGCAGTCGCTGGCCCCAGCTTGTTAGCAGTTCAATCAAAATTGTTGGCCGCATATTAATTGTCAGCGCGGCAGTTGCTACTGTCCGCGATCGTATTATATCGCATTGTTATTAATGCTTTATATATATGGAAATATCATTTTATTGACATTTGACGCACGTGACGCGCCTGCAGAGTGTTGTTGTTCTTGCGGAGCTTACTTATACGCCTGTCTTATACCATACATTTGTACTTTTACGTAGCAATTACAAGGGATATTGCAACATTCCTAGCAACATTATGCCATCTTAACAGTATGCATGCCTCTTATTAGCAACCTAAATCGCCTGTATTTATATTTATCTTTAGTACAGCATTTTTTAAATATTTGAAAAATTCCTAAAACTAAAAAACATTGACAAAAATCACCTTTGTTACTTTAGCAAAGCTTTCCACGCGCTGCATGGTGTGTGCCCGTGCTAAAGGTTGTGTTGCGTTTACTAAGTGCTCTTATACTTTTCTATCGTATTACTTCATCAAAACTAAACTCGCTCAACTTGGTTGTTGTCTTTGCTGAGAATAGTAGTAGCAGTCAAGTTCGATTCGTCAAGTTTGTGGTTGTCTTTGCTAAGGAATAATAAATAATTCTTATACTCGTTCACGAAGTGAAACTAGTATATTGGGTTTGTGCAATGCTGTCTGTCTGTCTGTCTGTCTGTCCGGATGAATGCAACTTTTTTCGGCGCTATTGAAGATAGAGACTTGAAACTTTGGATATATACTTGTAGTTATCCCCTTCAGACAAAGTGTTAAGATTTTTGTGCCACGCTCACTGGGAGGCTGGCAATTCGATAACACGTCGATACACCTCAAATCGCAAATCGATTAAGGGGTTATAATATTTCTAACCATTTTAACAGATAGAGCCACCAAATTTGGTATGTAGAAGCCGGCAACCTCCCCCACAAATTGCAATCTTTTAATATTCCGGCCACGGAAAATTGCCAAAATTGACAAAAATTTTGACAAGTACAGCTCTCGGATCCATAGTTCCCATATTTTAAACTTCCATAACTTTGTCAAAACTGAATCGAGTGTAATGTTTGATAGCATTTTAATCATGATTTTTCATTTTGATCGATTTTATATTTCAAATATATGAATTTTTGAAAATAAAATTTTCCTCCTCTCATATCCGAAAAAGATGATTTTTTCAAAATTTTAAATTGCGAATTTCCCTTTTTAATGGATTGTATTTGTCAAAATTAAAAAAAGATTAATTGCATAAGTAATGCCTGGCTGTATGTTTTATTAAACTGTGAACGAGTAATGCGCTGTCGGTTACACCCGACTGCAACGTTTTTACTTGTTTGATAAATGTGTATAAGACTAGGACTAATTGATAATTACAAGTACATTTTGTTAACTGATTACGAATTAAGATGGTATCAAACCTACTGATAGAATCTAGTATACATTAAACTGAAAAACAATAAAAATATAATGTCACATTCTGTAAATATAAATTGTTTCATGCTTTTCATTATGTTTAATTAGTTTTAATTTTGATAAATATGCAGCAGATAACAAACACACAAAGTGATCAGCTGCATTGCAGTGACTTATGCAGTTCGTAATTGCTTGACTGCGCCACATGGCAGCCACTTGGCTCCAGCTTGTCTACACTGTCTTGGTACCTGATTCCTAAAGTAATGCGAGATCTTGGGATCGCGTAATGCAATGGTTGCCTTTAAAGTCGGAGATGCAAGCTGGAAATAGTAATGAGTAACTCGGCGTGGCAAATGGTTGGGGTGGGGCTTGCTGCTTGGTTTGGGGCTGGGGAGCGTACATGTGTCATCTGGGTAGCTGATTTTAACACACGCACACACAGTTTCAGCGTGGAAATTGTTTACAAATTGTTGCCGTTTGTGGGAACGAGTTGCCACCGAGTCGAACCCAGTGACATGATCTGCACTTGGCTGCGCTGGCAAAGACTGTGACAACTTTGATATCGGGTTACCAACAGCAGGGGCAAAAAAAAAACAAATAACAAAAATACAACTTGAATGCTTCCCCACACAGAACAAGTGAGAAAGAATGCTTTAAATACTAGAAGATACCCTGTATGAAAATTTGATAAAACCAAAAATTTTAAACTCAAAATATTTTTTGTTTTAACAAATAAATTCTTATTTATACTGAATACTTACTTACTGAATACTCCAAATATATCTGAAATAATCATTTAAATAATTCATATACAAATATTAAATTATTTCTTACCTATTTTCATATATATATATACATATATATAATAAATATGGTTGTGCGTACATCAAACTTATATGCTATTTACCTAGGGTATAATAAATATGGTTGTTTGTATATCAAATCTATATGATATTTACATATGGTCATTTTTATACACACACACACAGACAGCCAGACAGACTTAAACGACAACTGAGCTGCGCATTAAGCACATTTTAATTAATAGGCACTGTGGCAGTCGGCCAGACGAGCCGACTTTGGGCGCAGGCACTGTCGCTCAGTCTTCGCTCAGACGTCGCGCGCGCTCGTGAAAGATGTGGCGCAACGGCAACGGCAACGGCCAAAGCAGCGGATTAGCATCAGTAGCCAACTCAGTTTGCCAGGGCTAAGCAGCGTCCGGATCTTGGGCGAGACCCGGCGGCCGCCATGTGCTGGTGCGCACGTGTCTATTGGACGGTTCTGCAGAATCTGTTTGCGCGCCTCTACGACAGCCTCGCGGAGCGCAACTGCTTGGGCTGCTGTCGACAGCGCTGCTGCTGCGGCGGCTATAAGCGCCAGGCCGGTGGCGATGACGGCGACGTCGACGGTGACGTTGACGTTGACGTTGCGGGCAACGCCGGGGAACTGGTTCTAGAATCGATCGTTGATGACGATGATCAGCAGCGGCCACCACACGATTATGTCATTGTGGGTGAGTGCTGAGGAATAAAGATCAGGGGCTGCCGAAAAATAATACCCTATTAAATACCCTTCAAACGTTTAGAAAATTTTTAAATTTGTAATTATATACTTGGCCACAGAATTGTGACTATCGTGCTCGATTTTTGGTTACATTTTTTGAAAACAAAAAAGTTGTTCATACAAAAATTCATTTTTAGATAAATCATTTCTATGTGAGCTATGCAATATACAGCTTCCATATTGATACTTTTTTGCCGATACGTTTGAAGGAGAGCGACATTTTTTATTGACAAGTTTGGTTGGGATATCTTGGGAAATGAAAATGTTTTTCATACAAAAACATAATGTTCTCTACGGTATACAAAACATTTTTTGATCGTTTATTTCATATGCTTCAGAGGTCCGATATAAGCGATAAGTATTGGCTAATATATCAAGAGCAATAGCGATGCTCTCAATAGCTGAGTTCGAATAGGATATATCGAGAAGCAAAAAAGGTTTTCATAAGAAAGACGTATTTTTAGATCGCTTTTTATAGCTTATAAACTATATGACTATATAGATATGCCCATATAACTCTTCTTAATACACATCAAGACTAAATTTACGTCTCCTTCTATGTGATCGAATTCGAATACCCTCGCACACAACACAGACGACGCTGATGCCAACTATGTGGAGATCGAGCAGCGCCAGATCGAGACGGAGCCGTACTACTTTACGGTGGATCGCGCCACGGCGGAGCGAATGTTGTCGCACCGTGAGGACGGCGCCTGTTTGGTGCGTCCGTTCAAGGCGACGGATGTGCACATCAAGTACATTGTGAGCATCTACGCGCAGCGGCAGTTCTATCACCTGTTTGTGCGGCAAATCGACAGGCGACAGCGCTTCGCCATTGGCCAGCTGAAGCCGCACGAGCGGCACTTCAACTCGCCCTGCGAGATCATCGAGTTTTATGCGCAGCACTCGCTGCTCTGCACCAACAAGCAGCGCAGCCAAAGCGTTCTCCTGAAGCCAATCAGCTGTGCCTAGGCTGGTTTATACCAAGTATAATATAATATATATAAATGTATATGCTTAGCGTTTAGGTTATCGTTTATTGGGTTTACGAGTAAGATAAATTATGTACAAATTGCGTGAATTAATTTAAGTGTAATTTAAGCAGGCGATCGGGGTGGCTAGATTCCTAGGTTGCCACGACGGCCTTGAAGGCGCACTGGTTGTTCTGCATCAGGGCGGGCCAGAGGAAGGCCTTGATAAGGTCCGAGCGGCGATCCGACTGCGGATGACGCTCGTGTTTCTCGGGACGCAGAAAACCTACAGATTTGCAGTTTATTAAATATTAAAAAAATTATGTTAATCTTTCTTAAGAATATTATTACACATAAAAGTATAAACTAAAAATAAATTACTAATAGACAATATAAAATATAAAATCGAACAAGAAGTGTAAAGCAAAAGCTTTATCGATCTACATGCCAAAGCATGACTAAATCAAGCATCAAAGTCGGTTAAGTTTTGGCAAAGTTATGATAATATGAGACTTCATATTCAAATCTTACCACACTAGAGATTTGGCAACTTGACAAGTCAACATTTAAGCTAAATTTGACATCAGCTATCGATTAAAAGGAGATAAAAAAGCTTACCCAGATTGAAATCGGTGTCCAGATAGTAGGGCGCCTTCTGGTTGATCATGCGCCAGGCGAGTCGCACGCAGGCGCTGACAAAGTGCGTCAATGGCGGACAGGATTCCAGGCAGGGGTACTCGTGCAGCGTGGACAGCACCTGATTGAACACAGTGCGCTCGATCTCGCCCAGCGGAAAGGTGTCCGTTGTCTCGTGCAGGTGATGGCGCACGGACCGATCCAGGGCCAGGGTCGGCTCGCTGCTGCTGTCCAGCGGGCAGTTGAGCACGCGGCGCACCTCCAGCACCTTGCGTTCCCGCATGCCGTGGCACAGGCGAAAAGAAAGCTGCGCCAAGTGGGCAAGAGAAGAAACGAGAAGAAAAAGAAGGTATAAAATATGCCAATCATTACCAATGGTTCAACAACTGCCCACGGCCAAAGCCAGATCAGCTGATCCGGCCAATTGCCGGTGTCATTCATCTATCCACTTGCCTCTATTCATCGCATCGAAAGATCGAAAGTTATTTATCGACGCGTTCAGATAGCTGCCTCAGAAAAACTACCTCAACTACCTCCAACAACAGCTCGATCGCCAACGTAATTTCTCAGCATTTGCGTGGCCCGGTGCGCCCCGGGGCGCTTTACTTTCTTCTAAAACATTTAATCAGTGGCAGAAACTTGAGCAGCTGCCACGCCAGCTTTGCAGCCATGCGTTGCAAATTGATATTTTGCAATAACCATTTGCTGCCTACTGCTACTGCGGCCAACTGTCAACGCCTTGGGTCACCATCAATATGAAAAGCATGCAATTCAATGCAATCATTATCATTCAATTTAAAAACACTTCATAAAGATATAAATAACACTTATAAACTTCATTCTTTTCTATCTATTACTAATTTTTTACTTGTTTGGATAAAGGAAAACTTTCTACTAATAATAATATATAATAATAATAATTATGACATTAAAGTCACAAATATTTAATTGAAAATAATATTAATGAAAATAAATTTCTTTATGTAAGATCCTATAACTAAACTTTATTATACGATAATAAGATATAATATGTCGTCGACAAAAGAAGAAGTAATTTAATATTCACGTATGATAAACGATATAATATTTACATATGACTGAAACATCCATTCGCCAATGGTTTGTGCTCATTTAGATTAAATATAAAGCATTTCTTTTATTAAAGCACATCAGTATTCTTCACCACAGATCTTATATAATAAATGCAAAAATTCCTGTTATAATCATATTGACATAGTAAAAAGATGAGACTAAGAAATGAACTAATTATGTCATTCACCTTTACAGACTATGTCTATCCTATACTGATAATATCAATATATATAGCGTCATAACTGAATTTTACTCATTGTAGTGTGAATTGAGGTAACTAAGTTCCAATAATAATTCCACATATATTGCTTATTCTCAACCAATAGATTTCTCTTTGAATTATAAATGAGCACAAATAATATCATCTTCACCAGAGACACTCTTTGCTAGTGCTCCACAATTATCCGATGTTTTTGTTTTTGTTTTTTGTTAACAATAAAGTACTCACTACAATCATGGAGAAGAGTATCTTGGCCTTCAGACTGTGCACGTGCTTGAGCTGTGGCAAGCTGTCCAACGCCTCCAGGGCGTCCGCTCGGTTCTCGATGTAGAGATTTCGATAGAGTGACACCAATTCGCTGTAAAGCAGAGACGACAACGTGGGCAGAGCCGAAGATGTCCATCGATATAAGTAGAGTGAGAGTAGAGAGTTGTGGGACAAGAAGGGTGCGTGGGTGGGACGAACTTGACATGCGAACCATGTCAAGCGGCAGAGCCAGAAGTGGGCTCAGCTTACCTGCCATCCTCGCTGGCGGAGTCATCCGAGTGGTAGCCATCGCTGCAGCTGCTGCCGTTGGGGCTGCCCGCGGCCGTGGCCTTGTTGGCGGCCAGTGGACTGGGCGGCAGGCTCTCGGGTCCCATTAGGTGGAGCACCACCTCGCAGCCGCGCGAGAAGTTCATGAGGAGGCCGGCGGCGGGGCGCTTCTCGATGTGCGCCTGTGCGTCCAGGCGCTTCACCTGCCCGACGCAGGACAGCACCTCCTTGTCGTTCTCCACGCGCGTGCTGAGGTTCTCCACCAGAGTGTGCAGCTGCTTCAGGGCCGGCTTGTCGAGCATGGTCAGCAGGGTCTTGTTGTCGATCAGTCGCTGCTGGATGTCGCCGTAGTTGATGGCCAGCAGGCGCTGGTGGGAGGAGTGCGCCGGATCCTGATTGACCGTCACCATGCTCAGCTCCTCCAGCTTGTGTATGGCCATCTTGTAGGTGTCCACGTGCCGCTGCAGCTCCGTCTTCAGTGCCACATGCAGCGATATCAGCTGCCCGGACGCGTCCGTTGTCAGTCCGTGCACGCCCAATCCCTGCACGGCATTGTCGAAGCCGCGCCGCCGCTCGCGCAGCGCCTGCCGCAGGCCGGGCTCATACTGTGCGAGGGATTGGAGCAGCTTGGAGCAGCGCTGGCGCAGGCCGGACTCGTGCGGATTGGCAAAGAGACGCACCAGCTGCCAGACGACCGTCTCGCTGGGCACCTCCGGCTTGGGCGTGCTGTTCAGCGTGGTCAGCCTGAGTGGGAAACCAAGTGGAGGACAGTCGGAGACAGAGTGAGATCGGCGCCACTTACCTCGTGTAGAAGGACTCCAGCAGATAGGCGCTGTGCGGCAGATGCTCCAGCAGCAGATCAATGGGCAGCTCCGCAATCACCGAGTGCAACACCGAGGGGCCCAGGCGACCCACCACGCCCGCCGCCTCCCGATACTGCCGCCCCTCCGAGAGCAGCATCAGGCGACGCAGCACCTGCCGCGGGCTGGTCAGGAATTCGCGTCCATCGCGCGACGGTCCGCGTATGCGCTCCCGACTGTCCGCCATGGACAGGCACAGGGATTGGCACTGGTTCTGGTTCTGGTTCTGGTTCAGGTTCAGGTTCTGGTAAATGGCGTCCTGGTGGTTCTTCAGCAACAGCTGCTTCCTGTCGGCAATGTCGATAACGGGTCTGATTACAGGCGCAACAATGGGTTAATGGTGTGGAATGGTCGAATGCTTCTTTATACAAATGTTGAATGTGGATGCGATGACAGAGAGAGCGAGAGCTAGAGCGAGAACGAGAGCGAGAGCGCTTACAACAACTTTGGCTCCATGGCGACAATGGGCGATGCGTGGACGAGCTCTCTAACTTAATCCCAGTCACAATCCCAATCTCAGACTCAGACTCAGACTCAGATTGAATGTCTTTGTGCGTAGTTGGTGCTGCAAAAAGAAAATGCCAGTTGGCAATTGTTAATAAATAGGAAATCTGTCTGGGTAAGAATTCGCTTGGCCAAGACAGTGCAACAATTGCCACTTTCACCGCCGAGGCGGGCCACATACATCATCATAACATAAGGCCTCCCCACGCGTAATCAAACTAGCGAGTCTCCGCGATTGTTCAGGAAGTCTACTCCCCCTGGCATATCAAATCTACCTATGAATGTGATTGCGAAAACAACAACAACATCAACGATAGTGTTTTAGTTGTGGGAGTTTTTCCATTGCACAAATGACAACTAGGAAAACAAGGCGTAGACAATAAAACATAAAAAAAAATATATTCAGTTACAAAAGGAGCTGGAAAACTTTCCTTTGCTTAAATATTTTTCACAATTTGCGAATAATGCAAATAAATGATGATAAATTATGCACTTAACCCCTTATTATAATTTGGGTAATAGGGGTATTATCTGTAGTCTACTGAAGCTATAATTAACAATTTTATATATAATATTTGTATAATATTAAGAAAAATGTCTGTCTGAAAGTAGAGACTTCAAACTTAGAATATATTATTATTTTTACTCGCGTCAGATAAAGTGTTAAATCTGTATATCTTAAAAGCCCGATATTTTCCAAAATATAATTATTATAATAATTAAGACCGCCTTCGACTATTTGATAGTGTGATTGTGAGTTCCACCCGACTGTCATTTTCTTGCCAGTTAGTTTTGCTTTATTCATTTGAAACTAGAAAAAGACATTTAGCACATCATAAAAAGTTAATATCTCAAGCGCACAACCAAATTTCATCATAATCAAATACATAAATATGTAGTATACATTTGTATGCAGCAAGAAACAAGTTGCATGACTTAAAACAAAAAAACATGTTTCGAATCTTTTTCATTTTGCCCCTCTGCAAACTCGACTCGTCTCAAGAAGAAAGTTTCATATTTTTACAAGTTCTTGTTAAATCTCTTCCACATTTTCAACATACTCCACCTGTGTGGTTGAATGTAAATGCAACGAACATTTTTACATGGAATTCGAGCGCCAATGAGCGCTGAAGCTGAACCACAGACGTTCAGGGGAGGGGGTTCCCCCCGCCCAGCGAGCTGGTAATATGTTTGTGTTCCCAAGAATTAAACATTTTATGTTTAGCAACAATTGCTGTGGCTCTCCGCAGAGCAGCCAAGCGCAGCGCTGGCAAAACTGGCAGTGACCCACCCAGAAGAGTTCAAGACTCGTGCATTACTCGGCCGGCTTAACGGACAGGTAGACGCCTTAATTGGAGGCACCCCTCCGGGCAGTGGGCCTTGTTTTAAGATCTTGTTGTTTTTGTTAGCTTTGGTCTCGTTCTAAATGCGCTTTGCCGTTACTTCGACTCCGGCTCCGATTCTGATTCCGACTAGTGCCTAAACTGGGTGTGACTCGGTGAGAAAAGAATTTAATGGGCTAGTTAAGATCTACTTAAGATCTGTTTATTAATAAGTAATAATAAAAATAGCTAAGCGTTATTTTTTATTCATTTTTCCTGACAGCTGCAGATCGCTCAATGTGGGAACCAATTGGCAACGTGTGGCAAAAACGTAGCACAGGATTTTTATTTGTTTCTCTCACTCTTTATATCCCTCTGTCTTTCTTCTCTTTCTGTTTCTTGGCTTTCCGCTACATGTTTTGCCGCAAATCCCGTAGATAAACCACAAACCGTATGCGATTTTTGCCCAGCTCATGCAGATGATTTCCTCACGCGGGCCAGAACAACAAATGGCCAACATGAGCCGGCACAAAGTGCGGCTAAGCAAACAGATTGCCAGATGAGCACGCACGCAGAGGGCCAAGATGGATGGGCCCGGAGAAAGGGCGCGCTGTGATTACAATACAATTATGCCACAAAGGGCGACAAATTGAAAGATGCGCGAGAAAAAGCCACAAAAAATAAATAAAATACACAGCCTATGTCACCTAAGATGGCGATACGCTTGGCTAAGCAGGGTCTGGGCCAGGCTATGGTGAAGGAGGGGAGGGAGACGTGTTATGTAAGCTCACATGCAGCTGCTGATGACAGCGTCAAAGCTGAGAACGGAAGCCAAGTTGTAGAAGTTTGCGGTCCATTTTACCATAGCTGTTGGCCACACTATGCGTCTTAGCTGGCGACGGTTTAATGAACCCGGCCAAGAGACAGAGTCAGAGCCAAAACCAGAGCCACAGCCGAGTGAAAATGTGAAATGATTTGTTGTTTAAGAAAAAGACAAACATAACTTTTTTTTACGAGTGTTATTACAACAATTTGTTATGTTTGCTTTTATTGTTTGTTGTCGTTGTGGCTGCTGTTTTTCTTTATAATATTCGCAGGCCAACAAACTTCTAATTGCCCCGGCCAAGAGGCGCTTGCATGCAATCGAGCGACGTTTTGTTGGCCATAACGAGCTGAAAGCCAAGCTCGAACGGCAATTGGCGCTAACGTGCTCTGATTAATAAATTTTTTCTTGTTCATATTCAGAATCTGGCATAGGCAAATTAAAACTGCAAACTTCGCACAGCATCTGCACCAAAGAAAAGCTTGCTAAAAAAATTTATTAATAGAAATGTATATAAATTTTTATAATCATTTCTTTTTAAAAAACCAAACATTTAAACACTGTGCGGATCTGTTTAACAGATTTGGGATATACTTATTTGTAGTCAATTAATGTTATAGAATTTATTTGATACATATGTAAATCTAATAGTGATATGTATTTGCTTTTATATTAGCAGTACTCACTTAGTAATATTTATTATAATTATTAATAGCTGGATTTGCTTCAAATATATTTAAAAAGCAATCACATATTTATTTTAATCATAATAGTCCGAAAAAAAGATGTCTTATAATATCAATAGTCAATTTTCTTCTGAGTTATTTTAATATAAATAAACTAACTTTGCTAGCTATTTCTTAAATTTGAATTTTAAGCCACCTCTATATAAAAAGATAAATATATAAACCACTGATGGTGCCGCATGTTTCTTCCTCTATACGTTACACAAAGCATCACATAATTATAACACTCCAAAAAGGGGAACTACCGCTAGGTTGTAAATCAATTCGAACGCAGAATCAACTTTAACATCAACCTGACCCAAATATAAAATCGCTATAAAACAATGCAAAAAATCAACGCATATTTATTGTTGTAAAACAACGCACAAATTTAGCATAGCAAAGAAAATTCTTTTTGGCCAACAATGCCACGCTCCAAATTTGGGCACAAAAGCCAAAGTAACTGTTCAAATCCAGCCATTTAAGCCATATAAAAAGGAAGCCCACAACAGATGCATTGTAAACATATTTAACAAACCATATTGATTGATTATAGCGTTTACAATTGGTCAATTCCTCTTCTTCTAGCTAGAGGTGTTGCCCGCAATAGAAACAGGCAGACAGAAAGACAGGTCAGCTGCCAGCCTCGGGCAATGTTCTACCTATTTACAGCCCAGACTGGGTTACAGCTCATTATAATTTGACAGCTGGCGTGTTAGCTTTCGGCTTTTACATACAAATATATTTTTTTAATATTTCTTTAGTTGTTTTTCGGCTCCCGGCAATTATTATGAAAATAAGACAAAGAGCGCTACAATTTTATACAAAGTTTTTACAATGTCCAAAAGTGGGTTAATTTCATTCAATTAGAATAGACAGAGCCCAGCTCATCTGCTTTTTTTTTAGCTTTTCTTTTTGTTACTAAGTCTTTTTATTGCCTGCTCAGGTTGCCCGCTAATTGGGCGCGCCCTTAGAGCTAATCAAGTTGGCTTTGGCAAAGAAGCTGTAGACGCATAAATTAACGCAGCCCGTTGTCAATTCGCTCGTCAACAAAATTTCAAACATAAAGTGAAATTTCTTTTACAAAAATTTCGTTTACTTTGGAATTGAGATAAATAACAAAACTTACATAGCTTTGATTCGCTTTTCGATGCGGATGAGGGGGAAACTTTGCACAGGAACTCGACCTGAAGTTTTCTTCACAATTTTCACTTGACAGCCGCGAGTTGATCACCAGGGCCAGGGCCAGGCGGTGCAAGCCCGCAAATCAAAGTGTTCACTACGCCTGCTGCGGCAGCAGCTTGTTTAGGCCAACAGCAACAGTAATTTGGCGACACCAACAACAACAAACATTTTTGCACTTCATTAACTTTTCGAGCATTTGCGGCAAATGCCACAGCAGAATTCTTGTCACGGCCGCGCGGGCGCTCGCTTCTCCCATTCGCCAGCCGCGATTTACCGTTCACATGCACCCGCACTCTCTCAATGAAACAACAACAACAACAATAACAAGAACAGACGAATCTTTCACTTAACGATTTGCACAGGCGCACACCGAATGAAAGAAGAGCGCAGCGAACCCAACCGAACGAACCGAAAGTCAAATGCAGACTGAACGAATGTCATGACCGAAAAAGTGCCAACAGGTAACAGTCAAGGAGAGCGATGCAAAGAGAGAGCGTCGACTGCGCAGCCGCGCAGCGATGTAGCTGTTCTCATTGTTGTTGTTGGCATCGCGCAGATGTTGCTGCGGTTGGCGACCAATTTGAATTGAGCGCGCCCAAAATACAGGCAACTACTAATGGCCGTTGTTTGTTTGTTTTAATACCTCATGGAAAAGAATTAAAGGGGATATTGTGAATAAACAAGAAGAGAACTATCGATAAGCGCAGATTCCATTTTAAATCTAATTCTATTTACTGGAGAATTTTAGAAAATATAATTCAAACAATTTAAATATCATGTATTCTAAAATGGAAAAACCAATAAAATGTAAAAGGCATTTATGTTATAAAATGACTTTATAAATTAATCAATATTTGTATTACTTACAAAATGAGAGCTTTTACAATCTTATTAAGTAGAGATACAAAATTGTAATTATACAATCTAATTTAAAAGTGTTATATACATATATACATATAAACATACTTTTTATAACAGATTCTTAACATATCATGATCTGAAACACGAAGTTCCTACACCCAAAGACCGCAAATATGTTTTAACAAAAGATTCAGAAATTAAAATTAAAATATTAAATAATTTAATTCTAGAAAGCGCTTATTCTTCTATAATATAAAACCAATTCAGCACAGGGTATATTTTCAGTATAGTTTAAAATGTTTTCGCCACTTTTTGCGCGGTTTCTCTGCCAGATTTGCGGACAAGGTGCAAGCTATTTACAGCTGCTTGATTTTGCCATTTGCCAAAGCCGAAGCCGAAGCTAAAGTCAAAGTGCTGTTGCCTCAGGTATTTGGGTTAGTGTGCGCTGTTTCGGCTACTGCAGTTGGCTATAATCATAAGCATTTATGAGCGTATATAAATTATAAATTTATTAAGCAGAGTCGGGACTTAAGAGAAACATACCATATGAGCTAAAGGTCTTTAAAGTAGACAATTTTCTAGTTATGATGCAACTCTGAGAAACCTTTCATTAAGGTTTTCTTATGCAAAGCAGCAGCAAACTCCGGTGGGCTGCACTTCCAGTTCCGACCACGAAACCGAGTCGAACAACAGCCACCCAATTAGTCTTAATTGCCTTTGCCAGCCAACTTGACTTTAGCCAAAAAGCCCGCCGGCGTCAAAAACACATCACACACAGATTTGTTAGGAGTTAGTGTAGCAAACGGTTAAAGTCTGTGGAGAGGGCTGTGGGGAGGGGCAGGTAGAAATGGCAGGCGTTTTGCATACAAATGCCGAAACAAAAGTAAGTGGTAAACTCCCATCAACGGAGAGATTTGCATCAACTGATTAACGCTCACTGCCAGCGAGTTGGCCTCAGTCTCGGAAAGCTTCAGATATTCGTGGCAGCGCTGGAAAACTCCATCAAGTGCGGCAACCTTGCCGGAAAATTGCAAAATTTTCACGTGTTATTTACGCGTTAATCGTACGCAATTGAAAGACGCAGCTCCAAAACAATTAAACCAACTCGTAGACTGCGGCAAGGGGCTGGGGAGTTAGCCGAAAGGTATTTATTTGCGCCAGGGTTGCCGCAGCACCATTTACATTTAGTCGGCTTAACAGGGCGTTAAGTTTCGCCATAGATACGGCCATAAAAATAAATAAACACATCTTGGTAAACAGCCTAGGGCTGGAGTCAGTAGAGCAGCGGATCAGTTGGGAGCCACATAATATAGCCATTACCGAGTCAAGGTTGCGCGTTAATTGCGCGAACAGCAGCCGAGGCAGCATCTGAGCGATTTCCCACTGCGCTTCCTTTTCCTTTCTAAAACGCATTTCACTTTTTCGCCAACGCATTTCACTGGCAACTGCAACAAGTGCAAATATTTATGTGAAATTGTGAAACAACGCTAAAACGGAGCAGCTATGTGCATTCAATATTTATTTAAGTTTTTGTTTGTTTTCGTGTTTTGTTTTTTTTTTTTTACCCTGTACACATAAAAACTGATTAATAAAGGGTATAATGATATTGAGCAAATATATGTATGTAACATGCAGAAAAATGAATTTTTGACACCTTCAAGTATAAGTATATATTCTGAATCAAGAATTTGCTTGATGTAGGCAGAATGATTTAAGAACTATTAAATGTCAAAATCGATATATATCGATCTTCACTAAATATCATATGTAGGCTCGCGTAGAGCATAAAACAAATATTGAAATATTTCACATTTTGCTTAAGAGAAATTTTAAAAGCTGCAATTTGCAAATTTGCTATAGACTCGAACATTTTCTGATTGCCTTTTAAATTTTGTTACAATCAGACAATAAACACAGAAATTATTAAAGAATAATATGTTGTTATTACAAAATCGAAGTTAACTACAGGGTATCTGTCAGCAAATCACCTTCAGATTAGAGCACTCTTACTTGTTCAAATTTACAATATTTATTTCTTGTTTTTCTTTTTGTTATGTTTTAGTGCTTGTCTTTCGCATTTCGAAACCGCTTACCAAATCGAGTAATTAGCGTTTTGATTTACTAAACGCGTAAAATTGTCAACTCGCGTGTTTTTATTTGCAGCCTCTTCAAATTGTATTTCAGCTGCGCTTGCGCACATTTCACCAGCGCGTCAAAGCGGCAACAACAACCACACAAACGCACACATGCAACCACTTGACTTAGTTAGTTTGTGGCATCAACATCAACATCGACTTCGACATCGACTTCGACATCGACATTTCTATAAGCCGCATTCGGCCCATACGCGTGCCATTTGTTGCTGCTGTTGTTGTTGTTGTTGTTGTGGCTTGGTTTAACTTGGTTGCATTTTCCCCTCGGTGGGACATCGCCAATTGTCGATTTCTCTTTCTCGGAAAAGTTTTGCAATAATCATAAAATTTTAACACAAATATTGAGCAAAGTAATTATTATAAATAATTACAAAGTGTGTGTGCATAAGTTAACAGATCTCTCACATGGGGAATGATAGTGCAACAATTTGTTGATCAAAGTGCAAAAAATAAGAAAACAACCACATAAGAAGATTACAATAGCTTTTAGAATAAATACGGAATAAACTAATTACCTATAAATAATTAAGTATAAATACACAAGACGAAAGGCACAGAAACCCAATTAAATAAATGAGAATATATGTATGTATACAAAATGTAAATATTTATTACAATATTTTTGTTTATTGATCAATTTCAATATTTGATTAATATTTATATATTTAAATTTTTATTATACATATATATTTCTATATATATATTACATTTCTACATTTCAGATTTCGCAATATCAACAGTCTGTGTAGTCAAAACGTATTTTATGACTCTTACAGATATCACAACGAAAAAAGATAGCAAAGGTAATCGTAAAATAATATATTTAAAAATTCGTTAATAAAAAGGGATTAGATACGTAGGCATATTAAAATCAGCTCAGATATATTTATGCAATTTGAGCCCTTTAAGAACACAAATAAAAAGTAAATATTTAAGATGACTACAGTATAACACAAGTTACATACATATTTATGTATATGTATATATATATCAAAATCTATCTAATAATTTATTTAAGTACCATCATCCGTTGAACTCAAGCAGAACCCAACCTAACCCGATTAACATAATATAATTATGAATATTAGCTTATAATTTAGCATTTGGAGATTTCTTCCTTTTCGTAAATATAGTTGCTCTAAACAAACCTTAAGAACGAGTAGCAATTAAAATGATTGAAAATAAATAAATAATTAAATTTTCTCATGGCAAGCTCATATGAGGGATTAATATATATGAATATATACATACATGTCTAAGCTGCAAAGTGGGTTAAGTCCAATGCACCTCTTATTTTTCTTACCCACTTTTCCATGTTTTTCGTGAGCTGTCAAGAGCTCGAAGCCTATAGATAAACATCAACGAGTCGGGGTGTACACAAAATACATTTCCGCTGTTGCAAGCTGCCTTGCTGCATGCCCTTTGCATTGATTAAGGTTGCCCGTTAATTATTATCTAGATCATACGATCGTTGTGTATTGAGGCTCGCATCTCACGATGCGCTTCCGCAGGAGAAGAGACACAGATGCAGATACAGATACAGAAGCAGATACAAATACAGAGCTTGTATTGTTGGATGCTGCGTAATAATAATGCAATTTCATGCTGCATTATGATCGACTGGAAGCTGAGGCACTTGTTTGTTGTTGTTTACCAAGAGACTTACAGATTAGATGCTTATATAATAAGCGACAAAGGGTGCAAAGAGAAAGACAACTTCGACTGAGGTGAAAATTAAGCTAGCAAAATATGAACACAAAAGGCCAAATGACAAGCGCCATTTGGATTGATGGAGAAAATCCATTGCTATCCTATTCCCAATCGCAGCTCGACAGGCACATCATCTGGTTGATATGTAGCCAAAGTGGCTGCTGCTGTGGCGTCTCCTTGGCGGGCAACAACAACTTTCACAAAACTTTGGCCCGGTCGCCAAGTGGCTTTTTAGATCGTTGCGAATGTGCCCCAGCCTCCACCTCCTCTTGGTGCAGTTCATCTGTAGTTTGCAATTCTTATTACAGAATCAGGTGCAACTTTTGCTTTTGCTGCTGCCGCTTGCTTCTGGCAACTACTCTTCATCGTTGTTGTTGTAGTTGTTTGTGTTGTTGTTGCTGTTGTTGTTTATGTCACTGAACTGCCGCAACTGGGCCGCACGTTCGGTTGACAGTAAAAGTAAGCGAGAAAAGTGAACGCAATCGAAGTTGACCCACTTTGACATACGCGCGGCTAAAAACATTCTCACCTGAGAGCAGCCGCAGCGGATGCTGTTTTACAAATCAACCGATCACATTGTGCTTTTTGGAAACGCATCGCGGACGCAGCTGGAGGCGAACATTTTTGGGAAAATCTTGAATGGTTAGTTTATAAAAAAAATATAAAAATAAAAATAATAATACAAAAATCGGGTGGCCCAAAGCCAGCGGCTAGTGTCGTATGTCAGTCGTAGAAATTGAACTGAAAAACCGGCCAAAAGCAACTAAAGCCGGCACAACCGGCTGAGCGATACTCTGTTCAACGGCTTGAAACAGTCGAGAACAATTTTGTTGGAATCTCAAAGCAGAGTAAGCAGATATTTACCGAATTCAGGTGTAATCTGTAGAGCTATATTTATACATAGTTTTAAGTACACAGCATCATTTGCGAAAAAAAACACCATAAAGAGAACCGGACATTGTTTAAACCCAATATACCCAATTTTTTCGTGCTATGAACAGAGTATGCAAAAAAAGTAAACAGTTTTTACAAACAAACTCGCGCCTCAAACGAGCAATTGGCGTGACTTAATGATGCATAAATCAAAGCGGGGCCAGTGCTGCCTCCCATCCCACCCCACCACACCACACCCCACCCCACCACACCGTATCTGAACACACGAGCATGTGCTGCACGCTGTACGCAGTTGGGGCATCTGCAAGTGGCGCGTGGTATGTGGGCAACAGTTTTATGCGGCTTTAATTGCGTGCCATTGAGCAGCCGCCAATGAAAGTAAGTTGCTAAGAGCCAGGAAAAGTAAAATAAGAGTCGAAGAAAACTGATAAACAGATAACCAGAATTTCCAGCCAGACGGCTGGTCGCAACGCAACAACCATCCTTTTTTGGCAACCAGATCGCAAATTCTTTTTTTTACTATTGTTTTTGTTTTGAGCGCAATGCATTTCACTTTTTCATTAGCAAACATTTGCCAATTTCACAATATCGGAGAAGGCGGCCTACTAGCTAAAATAAAAGCCAACTTAAAATGCGAGCGAAACAAAACAAAAGCAAAACAAAAAAAATTATATAAATAAATAAATAAAAAAAAATCAAATACACAAGTGGTTGTTAATAATAATAAAAATTTATTTACAATAAACTACTGTTCATTAAATACGGCATACATTATATCTCCCATATATTGAGTATGTGTCTGAGATTATAAACTCTCCGCTCTTGCGGTTTGCGCTCTTTCAACCTTAACGGCTGGCACAAATTACGCCAGAGTCTGTCAAATGTTATCAGACAATAAATTCGTATTTAAGGCCCGGTTCGCTTGTTCGTGCCGCAGTTCTAACGTTTAATCGTTTATAAAAAGGTTAACAAAGCGCAAATGATTAATTTGTTCATATAACTATCAAAGAAATAAAAACATAGCTAAAAATGTTTTGCTCCAAGGAAAATAAACCACTTCACGGCGAGATGTGCCATCAGTGTCCCGTGGAAAGGCCTTCCGCACGCTGGTGGGCACATCACAATTATCGCCACCATCATCACCACAACCACCACAGCCACCACATGCATACTTTCCTGTGGTTGCCAGAACCGGAACACAGTCGCCACCACGGCCACTGCCATAGCCATCATCAACATGGCCATTCGAAGCCCAATTGTTTTTTTCGTGGCATGCCCATCAACGAAAATCTGCACGGTCTCCAGAAGATGTTTGACTATAGTGAGAACTACAATTAGACGCACAGCATGTTTTTCATTAATCTATTTATTATTAAAATGGCTTTGGCATTGAACGAAATGTAAATATAATGTACAGTTAAATTATATTCATTAAATTTAAATAAAAACGAAATAACTGTTAAAAAAACAAGTAAAATGTAGATTACAACCAAAGAAAATGTATATTGATAAAATTAAAACTAAAATAAACTTATAAAAAAGTATTAATTTGAGAACTTTTAAATTTCTATACGGAAATCATAGAAGGCGCCAAGCAGAGCAGTCACAAAGTATCGATATATCGATATGTGCTTTTGGTATTTTTCTTAACAAACGCGCTGAGAAAATGCCAAATGTTGGTATGTTTTCAGCAAACAAAAAACCAGATCCTATCCAGCAACAACTTGCAATTTAATATAAAAGCTGTACTAAATATGGATAGCTATATATGTTTGTATTTATTTTGAATAACTCTGCATCATCTTAGTAATACCAGAGCACATAAATGTAGAGTACAATCAGCACAAAGAGCAAATGTATGAGAAACAGTTCGATGGCCAACGTAAATAATGCCAGCGGATTAACAGGCGTAAATGTTATCAAGTCAAACATGTTGCCGCAAAGGGGTAAGCTGTGCCACCGGCCGAGGAATACGCTGCCAGTCGGTTGGAGCTTTACTCCTGCACGGTGAAGGTCAGCTGCTTGTTGCGGGAGCTCTCGAAGCGGTTCGGGCCGTGAATGCTCAGCATGGCAGTGATGCCCAGCGAGAGGATGCCCAGCAGGAAGGCCCCCACTAGCAGCCCAGCCAAGATGGGGGCCGAGATGAACCCGACGCAGTCGTAGACGTCACCGAACGTGTTGCGGCCATTCAGCCAGGGCTGCACTTGGTAATCGGTCAGCAGCAGATTCATCTGCGTGTCGTTCTTGTGGTTGTTGGTGAACACCAGCTTCTCGGAGGAGCAGCGATAGGAGAAGCCTAGCGGCGCCGATGGCAGCGTGTACTCATTACCAAGTGCCGGCAGCACGGCCTTGTAGTCCCGGTACTCCACCTCCACGTTGCGCAGATACCACGTGCCGCGCAGCAGCGAGAACTTGAAGCGGAGCGTGCACTTCTCGCTGCTGTACATGAAGGTGATGCTCAGACGACCGTAACCCTTCAGGTGCTGATCGTCGAAGGTGATGTGCTTGTTGTGCTCCTCCAGCAGCAGCGTCTCGTTGCCCAGGCGCAGCTCGGGCGGTCCGTTTAACGAAAGCACCGCCTTGTTGCCCTCGGCCACATAGACGTGGGTCGCTTCGGTGTCGGCGGGCGTTGTTGGCGTCGTGGTTGCTCGATTCGCGTCCTCCTCCTTGCCCTCCTCCCTATCCTTGGCCTCACGTTTGGCCAGGTAGTGTGCCTCTTCCTCCCGACTGGCTAATATACCCAGCACTTCACCGTGGCCATAGATGTTCAGAGCATCGTTGAAGCCCGTCAAAAGTTCAGCGTCGTCCTCCTCGTTCTGCCCCGTTAGGTTGATGACCTGCGCAGGAGAATGGGTGGGTGGTGCAACCCATAGCAGCTAGAATAGATATAGATACACACCTCAATGTTGGCGTTGTAAGTGAAGGGCTCCACGGCCAGGCGGCGCTGCGGCAAGTACGTCCAGGCGCTGTTCTTCACCAGATTCTGGAACTTGGGATACTTGATGCCCTCCAGGCGGCTAGTCGCATTACGCACGAAAATTATTATTGCCTTGGCATCCTTGAACAGTTGCGTCAGCGGCTGCTCCCTGCTACTGGCGTCGACTAATGCTTGGGGTTGCAAGTTGAACACCTTGTCGTGACCCCAAAACAGATACGGCCCGCTTATCGCTGCGCTGCAGCCGAGCACCAGACTTATCAAAACCCCAACTGCAATAAGCCGCATTATTCAACTCTAAATTCACTGGAAACGGGCTGCGCTTCGTCCGAAACTGATTGAAAAATCTTGAACGGAAAAATCAATGGCCTAGAGGCGAGCAGGAAGCATGCGCGGAACTCAATTCATGATATCGGGGTGGGTTTTCTCTTACAAAACTGGCTTGAGGCAGGTGTTTTTTTTAACTGAAAGAATGGTTACAAATTTAATTATGGCTTACACCAACTGTTGCATATATTATATTCAAGAATTCTTTAAGTTCCATTTATGAAATTAGATATTTAAATAAAAATAAATTAATTTAATAGAGAAAAATAAAAAATTTTGGCAAAGCTGAAAATCGGATTTTTAACCAACATGTTTTGAATCCAAAATTTGAATATTTTTAGTATCCAAAAATTTAGACGAGCTCTTGTTTTTACTCCTTTTAAATAGTTTTAATTTTAGTATAATGCAAAATATTAGTCACAAATATTTGTATTGTCCGATCTATTTTTCGAAACTGCATAAATAAAGTTTATTCAATCGTCAATAAACCTTAAAAAATGTGAATTCCTCTATAAAAAAAATAAAATAAAAAATATAAAAAAAATTGCTGCTCCTTTCTTGAATTTCAAAATATGTAATATATTTCAATGTAAGCTGTTTATTATCACCATTGGACTTAATTAATTTTATATTCTTGTATAAACCTTTTATTTTCATATATTATTGTTATCTATTTACAATATTTACAGAAGTTGGCTACAAACTAAACTGAGGACTGTCACAGCTAATGGGTAAAACTTTGGCTGGGTTGACGCTAAGCTAGACGAGAATCTGCCCTTGAAGGTTTTGGTGCCTGCAAAGAGAATTTTCATTTAATGTAGATGCCACCTGCAGGCCCGGACCAGTGTCCACTCACGCTTCTCGTTGGGATCCCTGACGCCGCAGGTGCGATACGAGATGGTCGTTTTGCGCTTGCTGTTCACGTAGCCCGGTATGAAGAGGCTGGGATTGTCCAGACGCCCGGCGGCTAGCAGACGGGACATGTCCAGCTCCAGGCGATGCGCCAGCGGACCCTTGAAGTGTATGATCATCTGTATGCAGGCGCCGCCATGCAGTTCCTTGGTCCGGCGCGCATCCACGTCCAGCATCCACTCCGGTATGCCCATCACCGAACGCAGCTCCTCCAGAAATTGTGCGCTGCGAACAGTTAAGGATTAGCTTGGAACCAGCTGGAAGACTGAAAGAATGAAACCCACACAACGAAACGTGGCGGCTTTTGCAGATTGATGTACTTGATGACGTTGTGATCCGGTTCGATGTTGGCGCAGGCGAAACGCTCGTGCGAGTGCTCCGGTCCAAAGATGACAATCGAGCGGCCAATGGCGCCAACGGGCGCCTCCAGTGGGAAGTTGGAGTCCGTGAGCACCACGCGCTCCCCGCCGAGATCTAAAGCGAGCACATGTCGGTTAATCAATGTGAGGCAACAGCTTCCGATTTGGGTACTCACCGATGGTGCCCAAGCGAGCACCCACATCGCCCACATAGCAGCGCAGCGGATTGTCCGGTCCGCACTCCTGCTCATAGAGATCGAGCTGTGAAAGCAAGGACATTAGCGCAATGATCAAGAATGAGCACACGGATTTGTGTGGTGCACCCACGTTTAAGGGATCTGCCAGTTGGGTGTAGTAGGGATTCCAGACGTAGCCGCCCGCCACGCAGCGGGTGATGGTGGGCTTGACGGCTGCGTCCACGCCCACCGGATTGACAAAGATCTGCCAGTTGTGGTTCCTCGTGGAGTTGCGATCGTTCTTGCCCGGGTGCCGCAGCTTGACCTCAATCACCGTCTCCGACTGACTGCCGTCCTTGTGAATGAGCTGCGTCATCTTAATATAGCCATAGGCATAGCCCGTGGGATGATGAAACGAGGCGATTCCACGCAACTCGCGCGCCTCATTCGGACTGTAGCCACGCTCCAGTGTGCTGCAAGGAAGTTTAAATAGATGTAAAAGGACTGGACAAGTTAGTACAATCCTTGCAAAATTTGATGCATTTAGCTTTACAACTGAGGGAGTTATATAACCAAATAATAAATATAAAAAATAATAAATAATAATAATATACAATAATTCAGTTTGACGGTTTGACCTGTGCGTAGCTCATCAGTCAGTCAGTCAGTCAATCAATCAATCAATCAATCAGCAAGTGTCAGTCAGTTTTACGTGTGAACCCACCTGCAGGCCCAGCGCGCGTTCTTCTGCTGCTTGTGGATGACCACGGAGCGTCCAATGATGCTGCTGTAGCCGAAGAGCGGCAAATTGGTGTCATTGTAGGCATCCTCGTACTGGGTGAGTCCGTCGAGGCGTCCAAACTTGCCGCTCAAGTCGCCCATCTCATACTGATCGCTGGTGCCCTGTTTCGGCGGTGGCGAGGACTTCGGATTCACCTCGAAGGGATTCCAGTGGCCGTACAGTGTGGAAGCCTCGCAGGGGAATGCCAGATTCGCCTCAACGGGCGTCTGAAGGACAATAGCAATGCGATGATTCAACCCGAACCGAACTGAACCGATCCTGGCCAGGACTTACCATGTGTATGTGATAGCCGCCGTTGTCCTGCAGCCCCTTCAGCTGCACCTCCACGTTGCTGATGTCGTACTCGGATTGCTGCGTTATCTCCAGCTTGCCGGCGACCGTCAGCGCATCCCCATTGGCATACCAATCCTTGGCCACCACCTTGCGGCGGTAGTGACCGATCAGGCTGGAGCACGCCAGCCGCTCGCCTCGGGCCTTCGGTCCGTTGTCGTCGTAAATGACCAGCGACTTGCCCAGGATGCTGTGGCTGCCGGACAGCGGCAGATTCCCATCGGTGAACATGCGCCGGCTCAGCTGTCGAGCGTTGCGCTTGCCACCGGCTATCGTCAGCCTGCCCAGACGCGCGTCCAGCGCGCCCAGACGGCACATGGCCGGCAGCTGCGGCTGGCAGAAGTCGTCGGCGCTGCGATTGCCCCAGTCGACCTTGAACGGATTGAAGACACCGCCCGCCGAGAGGCAGCGCTGCTGCCAGTCGTAGAAATCCTTGCCCGGCGCATTGCTGTGAATGGCCCAGCGGTGCTCGAAGGTGCTGTTCTGCGTGGAGCCATCCGCTTGGATTAGGTACTCGAACAGCACCGTCGTATCCTGCCACGGCTGCTCGGCGGCCTGGCGAAAGAGGACGCGTCCGACAATCGGGTAGCGGAAGAGCACCTATGTCGGGAGTATATAATTGGGATGGATAAGCTCCATTACGAGTCAAAAGTTCAGCACAACTAGAAAGGTTAGACCTTGGCATAAATGTAATTAAGCAATAAAAGAATTTGCTATCTGTTATCTTTGTACAAATTTGTGTAATTTCAAAATAAGATTTCCGTTTGTATTTAAAACACATTTATCCCATATCTCAAGCTGATCAATAATTACATTATTTTAAGATGTTATTTTTTAGGAAAACTACATTTTTTTTAGAAAACTAAAATTTTGTGACACTAGCTCTAAAATTGTGGAATACATTAATTTTCTCCAGCTACCCTCCTCCAAGATATATGTACATATGTGGTTTTTATCAAAAAATCTTTACGTGACATCGACGTACACGAGTAAATACTCGTTTTCAATGTTCCAAGTCTCTAGTTTATCTATTTTCCCCAAAATACTCTTTTCACTTTATATAAGAAGTGAGATATTTAAGGAACTCAATATAAGGTTCAGTCTTTTAAAAATGCTCATATAAAATTAAATTGAATTTCCTAGAAATTTTCCTGAACTTGATAATCGTTATATCTATATAGCTCTAGTTATACTTATTTTCACCCACCTATCTATATTTTTAACGACAACCGATCTCACCTGCGCCGTGAACATGGGCTGCTGGGACAGCCCGTTGCGCTGGTACTGGTTCAGCGCGGAACAGCCCCAAATGTTTTTGGTGATGTGCTGGACGTCGGTGCGGTTGTAGGTGTAGACGACCAGGCTGCGGTGGGCGATGCTGTGGCGGCCCTGCAGCGGCAGATAGAGATCCCAGTAGAGGCCGCTCAGCTCGGAGCTGGTGCCGGGCAGGACGTACTGATGCCAGTACTGCTTGTTGCGGCCCTGCAGCTTGCCGCTGAGATCGCCCAGAGCGTACTGCTCCTGGGTGCCGTAGCCCGGCGGCGGCACCTGCTCCTGCTGCAGCTCGCGGGGATTGAGCAGAGCGCCCGTGGTCTCGCAGTAGTCCGGGCGGCCGATGCGCTGTGGCGTTGGCGGCAGACTGTGGATGCGAAAGGCGGCCACATCCTCGGCGAACTTGCGGCTCACGTGCGGCGCATGCGGCGTGGACAGCGTGAAGTTGAGGAAGGTGGGGTCAAACTTGGAGCGCTGCGTGAAGGTCACCTCGCCCTTAACGCCGCCCGCATTGATGAACGTTCTGCAAAGAGTTGAGTGTGATGAATCCCGCTTGACATATGACAATCAATCGCACTCACTTGTAGGTCAGGGCTTGAACGTGCCGGATCTTGGTGCAGGCCAGGTAATTGTCCGGATGCTGATTGTCATAGAGCATCAGGTAGAGCGTGCGATGCGGTATGGTCAGATCGGAGGGCAGCAGCGCCAGCTGCGCATCTCGAAAGACGCTGCGCTGCGCCGTCCGGAGTGCATTGTTGGCCACCCGAATCCTGCCCAGGCGCGCGTCCAAGTCTCCAATGCCCCTGCCCGGTCCGCTGCCCTGCGGATCGAAGACCAGCTGCAGGAAATTGCAGTTGTCCTCGCTGCGATGATGGTCGTGCTTGAAGATGTCCGTCACGAAAATCTTCCAGTGGTGCTGCGTGAACTGTTGGCTCTCCTCCTGCGCGCTGGATGCCTGTGCCTGGATGTGATACAGATCCGAGTAGATCAGCGTATCGCCGCTGGCGCCGTCCGCCGGCGCCAGCCAGCGAAAGTAAACGGAGCCGGCAATGGGCGTGTTGAAGCGCGCCTCGGCCATGTGCTCCACGGAGCTCTGCACCGTGGTGATCGTGGCGCAGATGCGCGCATTCGAATTGACCTCCGTCAGCACGAGGGACTTGCCCCAGATGCCGCGATCCCCGATCAGCTGCATCTTGTGCTGCCAGCTGGCCGTCTCGTTGCCCGGCAGCACCAAGTAGTCCAGTTCCTCGTCGAAGCTGAGCACCTGCGCGCCCAGACGCTCCAGCTGGCAGCGCTCATCCGGCTCGATGTTGCTGTAGTCCACCGGGAAGCGACGCACCGCCCAGCTCCACACCTGCTCCGGATACTGCAGCGTGGCCTCCAAGCTGGCCTGGATCTCCACCAGCTCGGCGCTGCTCTGCCGAAAGGTGATCTCGCCGTGCAGCCCGTGCTGCGAGATGTACGCGATCAGATGCTGGGCCGCGGCTGTTTACGAAGTGGAACAAAGCAAAATTGATGATGACTCAAAGGAACAAAATACAACAAAAAATAACAGCTCACAATGTGGCAAACACGTTTGCACTATTTATACCCTGTACTCATTGGGTACAATGATCAGTATCAACAGTAGAGCTGATCTAGTCGTGTTCGTATTTCTGTCCGCCTGTCCATTCATCTAATCACGCCTAACACACTGAATTACCTGTGCCAAAATAAAGTAAATTATCGATAATATCGAGACGGTTCCATCTTATAAGTCGATCAATATCGATTTTCGTTTATTTTTAATCAAATATTTATCTAAATATCTCGATATTCCCGTTTCTCAAAATCAATAAATATCGATTCTGTTAGTAGGTTACTATCGATCAACGTATAAAATATAGTGTGTGTGTAAAGAAATCACTAATGCACATTGCGAAACGTTCTGCTGGGTATCCCCAAGTCGGGCACACTTAGCCAGAGCACTTTTACTAGTTACTTTCATTTTCGCTTAAGTGCAGCAGGCGCCGTTGAAAAAGTGGGTTTGCTTTCGATGGATGTGCATTCAGTGCGTGGGAATCGAAGGTGATTGGACAAGGCTTTTCCGCGTTTGCAACAGCACTATATTCACATGTACATACATATGTATGTATGTATATACATATGTTTGCATGTATATATATACTGGTACCTACCGCCGCTTTGTGTTGCAATCCCAAGGGCCACGATGACGCATAACAGTTGCGTTGTAGCCCTTTTTAGTCGGGTGCCATGCGGCATGTTCTTTCGCTGCTTTCTTGAGACTTGTTTTAGGTTATTTAAGCCTAAACGCAATTACCAAATAGTTGTTTTTACAGTTGCACTCGGCACTTTCATAATTTACAGCGCATGCGTGCGCACTGGGAAAAAACCGCACACGTCGCAACTCAACTGAAAACTGGTCGAAAACAACACGATTGTTGGCTTAAACACTTTTTGGCCAACTGTGTTGAGTTCGACTTGTTTACAGGCTGCTCTTTGTGTCTGTCTTTAGCCGAGATTTTGTTTTGCTTCGCGCAACTCAACTCGGTTAGCGGCTCTGGCCAGCTGTAGCCGCTCTTATACAGCACTTATACGACTCTTATACTCCACCAAGTGATAAGAAATTGTTTTTAGGACCGATTCAAGAGGATGGCAAGTGAAAACCTTATACGAAATTGTATATATGTTTATAAATATACATACAGATAAAGTGATCTTATAATTATTGTATAGAAGAGTTTTGGAGACGGAATTCATAACGTAAATATGAAAAATATTTGATTTGTTGCCTAACAACTAATTGCATAAATATAACTTTCATCCTCTCATACTTTAATTTCGCCAGCCCAAGTGAAAATGAAACAACATTGAATTTCTTTCCTTTTTTTAGACGACTCACTTTTGCTTTATTCCATGAAAGTCATCGACATCATCATCATCATTCATTGTTATATAAAAACAGTTCTCTTTTTTTTAATTTCTTTCCGGGTTAAAAAAATTATTATTATTTTTTGTTTTTTTTTTCGATATTTTTTCTTTGCCATATAGCTTAATTTTATACTGAAGTAAAGATTTTCGCACTTAACAACTTATTGCATATTGAATTGAATCGGTGTTGTTATAGATTGTTTGTGATTTTATGTTTTAGTACATAAGTGGTGTAAAGTGATGCTACTGCTTCCCGAATGGAGCCTTAGTACTAACGATTGTGTATTGTTTATGTCAAAACTACTAGATACGTTTGCTTCTACTATATCTTTTGCATATTTCCTTGCTTTAACTTTATTTGTTTATCTCTTCCACTTCTCTGGTACTGATGCACCCGGCAATTGTGAGGACTCATTGCAGTTCCCTCTGTCCGAGCGGGTGGGCGTTGGTGCGGGGGGAAGGTTACGTTGGCCTCGAAATCTAAATTGATCTACATATAAACGATACTCGCCATATGCCTAATACCAGGGCATTGAATCGAATTCAAACTCGAGGTAAACCCTGATGTTGTATAATATGTATAGTCTGGGTATACATTTTAAGAACTGAGTGGATCGGCGTAGAGCCGACTCCGTTGTTAGAAAACAGAAACGTGAACTCTTCAAAAATAAATCAACTTTTGCATTTTTAATAACTTTTCGATACTTTTTTGAACGCATAAACTTGAAACACTTTTTTCTTTAAGGTAGTTCATAAGTAGAAAGTATGTGAATTAAATTTTCTATTTTTCTGTGGTTAAGTTATGTAAATTTGCATAAAAACAATTTGAGTGAATGAACTTTAAAATGTTGTTTGTTTGTTCTTCTTTCGATTAAGCTAACTTTCAAATAACTTTGTATTTTGATATATTTGATAATAATAATATTGAAATTGTTTAACGAACGATAGAGATATGCATAATAATATAATGTAGTAGTATATTTTGTGTTTAGATAGATTTATAGAATATTTGGCTCTCAGATGAAAGTAACCTAGCGTAAATGAAATAATTGATTCTCTCTCCTTAACCTGCAAAATAATTAACTATAACAAAATGTGGGCCAAGGCCTGTCCACCTATTATTTTAAATATACATACATATATATATATAGCTATATATACATATATGTATATCCTTAGCTACCCACTGGACACTGGACTGTGGTGCAACCACAGCGCTTGCTCATCTTTGTCTTTCTTTCGTTCTTTTCTCTGTGGTTCTTCAACGAACAGCAATTAAAATAAACATGAAATTTTTTCTTTGTTTGTTGGTTTTTTCTTTCTATTTTAAAAGTATTGTTAAATAAAATAGATTTCAGTTATTTATAAATTTTACGTGTAAAATTTAAAACTAGAAAACTAGCTGTCAAGATGGCGCTTTGACAATTGGATTTAAAGTATCCCTAAAATGATACGTGGTAAATGACTACAAGTTGTTGTTGTTGTTGTTGTTGTTGTTGTTCTTGATACCAAATTGTTGTTGAAGAAGTTAAGAGTATTATTTGGTGTTGTTGTTGTTGGTGGTGGTGTTGGTTAACAAAAAGAGATTATATAAATATTTAAAATTTACATATGTAAAACGAGCATTTCTTTTAATTACGTTTATTATTTTTTTTTTGACGATCTTAAAAGATTTTTTTAAGTTTTTGTTTTTTTTTTTTTTTTGGTTGTAATATGGATGCTGAGTTAAGAGTTAGGATGTGTACGGGGCTGCTGCTGCTTAGGCGGCTTCCTCTTCCTCCTCATCACCCTTGCCGGTGAGCATTTCAATCAGGGATGCGGTATCGATTTGGTTCTTGTCATCAATGACCATCTGATCGAAGGCATCATCGACCTCCTTCATGGTGAATTTCTCACCGAAGCCCATGAGCATTTCGCGGAATTTATCACCATCGATGAGACCATCGTTATCGAATGTTTTGAAGGCAGCAATAACAACTTCGTCTTCATCGTTGGCACCAGAGGTGGCCATACGGTTGGCGAACAGGGTCAGCAATTGGGTGAAGTTAATTGGACCGGAGGCTTCGCCCAGCATGGCGTCCAACTCCTTGTCGTTGGCGATCTTGCCGACGGAGTCGAAGGCAGCGCGCAAATCGTTCTTGCCAATAATACCGTCCTTGTCGGCATCCATGAGTTGGAAGGCCTGATTCACGCACGCGCGCAGATTGAGAGAGAGAGAGAGAGAGAAAGAGAGACAGAGAGATGGTTGGTGATTTGGTCTTGTTGTTGTTGCTCGACTTGGTGCGATATAGCGATATAGCTGGCGTTACGGGCATGGTCGTGAATGCCCCATGACATGGCATAGGCAAAGCAATTGCCAAAGGCAGAGGCAGAGGCATGGACACGGGCACGGGCACGGGCACAGGAAATTGGGTTCGTGTGGTGTCTGGTAAACTTACTTCCTTGAACTCGGCAATCTGCTTCTGGGAGAAGACAGAGAACACCGAGGAGCCGGCGCGCTTCGACTTCTTCGAGCCACGAGAGCCGCCCGACGCTCTCTTCGAACCAGTAGCAGAAGCTGGGGCAGGAGTGGCAACTGGTGCGGGGGTTGCTGCCTCAGACACTGCCTCCGAAGCGGTTTCGGAAGTACCACCCTCTTCCTTGGTCTTCTTCTTCTTAACCTTCTTCTTCTCATCCGCCTAAATGGGTAGAGAATTGCAAAAAAGTCAAATAATTATAATAATTAAATTTGTTACGGATAATTATTTATTTCAATTAAAGTTCGATCATTTTATTTTGTACCATTGTGCTGTGAATTTGATTTCTAAATTATTTTCAAAATTAGTTTTTTAAAGAAATTTCTCCAATTCATTGACTGTCTAAAAATACACGACACGCATTACGTAAGCGACTATATCTATATCCGTCCCGCTCTAGCTATCATATTACGCTAGCATCGCGTCCCGACCGATCCATTTATAGAATTTCACGCGTGTCTATATCGAATATTTCGAAATGAGAAAAACTTTACACATTTGAGGTTTAAAAATAGTTTCGCTTAAGTTCCATCCATGAACTAGATATTTAATGCGGGTATATCCAAATACAACTGGCACAATAATCCACATACAGGTGAGTCATTGAGGTCAGCACAGTAACGAATATTTATGGAAACTATTTATAACAACATTCACTTGATCTTTAAATATTTTACTTTAATGTCAATATTTCGACTTTCAGTTTCAGATTAAATAACTTTTAGAATGCAACAAATTCACTGCACATCAAACGCGAGTCCTTTTCAGCGATCGGTCCATGCAACAATTATATATATATGTGATATCTAGTACTGTCTAGTACTTCAATATCCCGGGCCTCCTTACCATGGTGCTGAACTTTGATGTGTTGTCTAATCGAGTCGAGCGGTCAGAGCACACTGAATCAATGGCTGATTTTATCGCCAAGACAATGATGTTTTAAGATCTTTTTCGCCGTCTCTTCTTCATGCGCTTTTCGGCCGAAGGCGCACACATTCGGCATTCGGGCGCTCGGGTGCTCGGGTGCTCGCCATTCGGCCGCCTTCGGGTCGGCGGCTGTTCGTTTCGCTTTCGCTGTATCTGTGTCTGCCACATTCGTGCTGCCTTTTTTAGTATCTGCAAGGCGAGGTTCGCCCGGGCGCGCACAGTGGTCTGGGGGTGGTGGACCATTGGCCAGGCGGCTTGATTGGTTAAAATGTTTACTCATCGTGGGCTCCTCTAATCAAAATCTAATTTTAACGGCCAGAGCAAATGAGTTCTACGCTTCTCACGCCTTAGCAAATGCGTATATTCATAAGTATATATATACATCTGTACATGCGCATATATACACATCAGTTTGGTAAATTTATTTCGGTGTGATATGAACAGATTCTTGCGCTTTATGCGCCTGCTTATTATTCTACTAAATACATATTCACATCTATAGTATTCACAAACTTGTTTTGTGTTTTTCATCTTTGCTCTTGAGGCCTTTGAAAAGGTGTCCTCTTGCTCTGATACCACCAACCAATACATGTGTGTTCGCTATAGACATTTTGTATGTATTATGTAGAATATATAGACCATATACACGACGACATACATATGTACATGTTCGTCTTTTACCTTGCCTATTTTCAACGACTGGCATTTTCCGTTTTAAAAATGTTTGCATATTGTGCAATATAAAGAGAGAGCAACGAATTCCAAAGCTGAATACTGAATTAACAGATATTGTGTCACATACATAACAAAAGAAATCCGATTTTCTTATATATGAAGAATCAACATTTTTTTGAGTGTTTGAGTTTTCCATGCACATTGCATAACTATACGGAAAATGGATTGTTTTACTCATCCGAAAGTTAAATGAACTTAGCATATATATTTTATGTTCCCTCCCCTGAAATATATGCTTGATAATGGAATCGAGTGAATTTGGAAAATATTTTGGAATCTGAATGACAATGCAATACAATATGACTATTATTCGATCTATTTATGGAGCTTTTTCATGGTTAAACTGGAATTGGAACAAAAGTTTTGTTTAATGCACAAAAAAAGTTTGGTAAACATTCTGAAAACAATATTACAATATTACGAAGTGCAACATATTTGATAATATTCTAAATATTATTTTATTTATGCGTATATTCATGGTCAAATTGTTGGTTTGTTTCGTGAATCTGGTTTTTAATAAACTTCACATTCGTTCAAATTATATATATTTTTATGTTTTTTTAAATATATAATAAAATAAAACTTTTTATTTGGGGTAAAAATATTTCATTGGCAAATTAAAAAAATAATAATAATAATTTGAGGTAACTGGTGATCAGATTCAAACTTGTGTAGTTAAAAACCATTCGATGTGTTCATATACATATATAAATATTTCGTGTATGCCAAATCTTATCTTATCTTTCTCATCTAAAAAACATTAACAAATTTTTAAATTTATTAAACCTGTGTTAAAAACATAAAACATCCCTTTATTATAGAACAATATTCTACAGGTTTATTTATCATTTGTATATTATTTATTATTTTATTATTATTATTCACACAAAAACGCTTTTAAAGTGATGAAATTAAGAATTTCAAAACTTTGCCCTTACGTTGTAAGTCCAAAAATGCATTGATAAATCATCGGGCAGACATAATTGAAATTGAACCTTTTGCTGTTCTGAATGTGATTTTCAATGCAATTTCAAAGCGTTTTAAATTTTGGCATCTAACCAGACGACGCATTGGCCTTTAGCCAAGCAAAAAAAAGCCTACAACTGCAAGATGAATGCTTTAAGTGTATGCCAAATTAAAAATAATGCAGAATAGTGCAAAAAATTCAAAAGATGCCAAAAGAAAAAAATTAAATCCAACACGCAAAAGTATTCTATTTCTCACAGAAAAACGGCGACAGATGAAAAATTAAATCCATCAAAAAAAATATTTTAGAGCAGAACAAATTAATTGTATATTTTGGAATATGACAATAACAATATAAATGTATAATGGTTAATCTATATAGTATCATTGAAGCATCACAAATGTGGCCAGAAATCCACAACAACCTACGCATAATATTTGTTTATTTAAATATTTTCTAAATATATAAGCCAAATCATTTTCAATGCATACATTTTTACAACATATACGTATACATATGTCCATGTATATGTGCTTAAATGTATAGGCATGTCTATCAATATATGGTACATAAACGAACTTGGAAGATTTTCATTTGTTATTGTGAACACGGGCGCTTTTCCAATAACAATTCTTAGCTATCTAGCTGGCTAGGCTATATGGTCGACACGAACGTCATTGGGAAGCAACTGTATTAATCGTTGCCACAACATCTTGTGCCAGAATTCTACATAGAGAAACATCCCACGGCGAGAGCGATATGTGCACATTCCTCTAGCAATTCATTCGTTTGCCTTGGGCTTATGCTTTTGCGGTCCGATGTCCAAAAATAGCCGTGCCAACGCGCACTATAGTGCTGCCCATTTCGATCTGTAAGCAAAACATCATGACTATAGCCTGCCAGCCAAACACACAAGCGTACTACGTACCGCTCTGTCGTAGTCGTTGGACATTCCCATCGAGACCTGCACCGATTCGGCTGGCAAAGCGTTGACCTCACAAATAGTGCGATGCACCTGCATTAGGGAAACGAAATCCGGATTGGGACCGTTGCTATAATCGAAACCATAAGCGCCAATTGTCATTATGCCCACGGGCTGCAGATGCTTCAGATTAGTTCTGATATATTGATAAAGTGAGGACGCAGCGCGGGCCTCAATGCCGCTCTTTACTGAAGAGAATAAACACAGGTGGAAATGTATGCGAATGGATATATCCTGGTTTAAGACATTTACCATCTTCTCCACTCGTGTTGATTTGCACGAGCACACGCAGCGGCTCACTGGGCGGTGGTTGCAGCCTCGCCCAGGCGGCATCAATGCTATTGGCCAGTTTCTCACTATCCACGGTTTGAATCATGTATAGATTGGGCAGTTGAATTACCTGTAATGAAGCCATTATAGTAGCCAGATAGTAACAAATAAGCGCTAGTTAACGCGGCCACTAAAAGCACCTTGTTGATTTTGTTGCTTTGCAGGTGGCCTATTAAATGCCATTTAATTTCGGGGCATTGTGCTATAATGTCCGGGTGCTGACTCTTCTCCACCAGCTCCTGCACATAGTTCTCACCAAAGTGCCGCTGACCAGCGTTGTAAGCTTCTATTACACATTCCACCGGCTTTGTTTTGCTTACGGCCACCAACAAAGGCTTGGGTGCGCTGATTTCCTGATAAGTGTGAAACTTTTTACAATTATAGATAAGATGTGCAAATATGAACTCTACCTTGGGGCGACTTTGCAACGCTGACTCGATGCGCTTCAATACGTGCTGCAGGCCGGCAGTAATGTCAAATTCGGTCATTGTACGACGTAGCATTTAACTGTTATCCCCAATTTAAGTATCTATTTAGATTGTTAATTATTGCAAATTTTAATATAACAGCTGTTTGAGAACTTATCGATAATTCGCCTGTGTTCGATAGGAAAAATGCGCGCAGCAGTATTCGAGTTAGTATATTCCACACTTGCGTTATTTAGTATTTTATTGCTTTTAAAAACTCTTCTTTTGAAAAACTTTCAAAAATGCGCATTTTTAAATTAAAATTCTTATCCAAAGAATTGATAATGTTTTCATTCCATTAATACCAAAAATAGTTTCCTCAATCAATACCCAGAATGGCCGAACATTCCTCTTGGGTTTCTGATACAGTTCATACTGTCATCAGCTATCTCCAAACAATAAAAATTACGGAAATACGGCAATCCCTGGAGCTCCTGGACATCCATCATGCCGAGTTTGTGGCAGCGATATTAATTTTCCTGATGTTGCAGTTTACTAAATTCAGTGTAATACTATTGCTGGCCTGCTGCATAGCATTTTCTATCTTTTATATGGTAAGCAAATGTTGGATATTATAAGAAACGAGCGAGCGGCTGGCTTCAAGGCGCCGAAGATTAAATACCCTTGCAAACATATGAAAGGGTGTATTATATGAAAACTCAAAGCATATATTAACGTCTATATTTGGAGTATAGCGACGCTTTGGAGAGCCAGCATTATATAGTATTCCGATGTTGATAATAATCGGCAAATATTGCCAAGTTTGATCAGGGTACTTAAAAAAAAAACAAAGCAGATATCTGTACAACATCTTATTTAATACAGACAGACATGACAAATATATAAATCGTTTTGCAAGGGTATGAATATATAATGACTTCGTATATGCTCGCCGATTCCCCCTGCAAGGATATATACATAGAATAACAATTTCTTGTGTACTCTCCAAATCAACAGTGGGAGGCTTGGTTCCCGGAACCGAACATGAATACGACGGGGGCTCCCAGTCAATATTCTGGTGCTTATGGCGCTGGCTACGGCCCGAGCTATGGGCCCGATACGAGTGCCAATATTGCTGCCTTCATGTACCCAAATAACCCCAATACGTATAGAGATGCCCGCACCTCCGCCATATTTCCACCATTTTCGAACAACGACCAGGAGGACATGCTGCCAGGTTTGTGAGTATACTCTGTTTCTGTGCTGTTTGATTGTCCATGTTTGCCTAAGGCGAGCACGCAGCCCAGACCGAGGAGAAGCGGGAATACGCGCCTACCGCCCCGGTCGTCAATCAATCAAGGCGACCCAGCCATTCGGGGGCTGTTACACCGATTGGCCACAGGGGTTCGGCCAGCGATATGCGACCGCATCGACGATCGTATAATAATCATTTCGAGGACTTCAAATACTCGCGGCGCGCCGTGGAGCGTGATCCGCAAGCGTTCCGCCGAATGATCGCCAACGAGTACAGGGCCTATCGAACGGGTGCTGCAACTGAACCCTATCAGAACCATCGGTACAGTCCCTTCGAGGATCAGAGAATGAGACGTGTGTACCCCCCAAACGTGACCGATGATAACAGATACAGAAACCGGCGGACAGTGGATAACAAATCATCCAGGAAGAACAATCATAACGAACAGTTTGATCGTTTGAGGGCAGAATCCCGTGAAAATTTCCTACGTAAATTGCGCAATTACCCGGTGCCCCCGAACCGTTCCGGCGGGCCCCAAAACCGATCAGGTCCCAGCGGTTCTCATGCCCCGGACAATAGGGAAACTAGGAAACGATCAGGTAAGAGCAGAATTAAAAACTTGTGAGCTGTATCCAAAGTATTTAAAATCGTTTTAGAAAACTACAAGTCGAATAGGTTTAGAATAAATAGTTGGTTTCTTTAGTATGGACAAACTGATCCTGTAGGTTCGGAAATACCGGATTCCAATGCGATCAGGTGTTTATGTGGAATAAAGGATAAGAAAAACCTCGATGAAAATCAAAATGCCACGCCTGGCAACATTCAGAGTGAAGAATCAATACCGGCTATCAAATCGAACAGTTATCCGTATGTTATTGAAAGTGTTGATGACAGCAGCATTGAGCGTACGCCAGATCAAAAAGCGGCTAAAAGTAATTTGAAAAAAAGCCCTACTAAATTGAAAACAAATAACGTGGCTGGAAAAGACGTCGCACCAGAGAAAAGTTCGTCTAGTGGTGGAACAAATCAAAAGGTGGAAACCAGTTCCAGTGAAGAGTACCCATATGTTGTGGATATTCCGCGTAACATGGGTATTGATTGAAGGAAAATTAAATTCAAAGTTAATAAAGAAATAGTTGCGTTTATCATTTTCATATTATCTTCCAGCGTATGTCACTGGTCACTCGGTATTATTTCATACTATTGGTATTTTTTTTTTGGTAATTTTCTTTACTACCTATTCGGTCACACCAAACACGAGTTGTTTATATTTGTGCTAAACAGGAGTCAATGTCAAATTTACAATTAACCCAAGAAAAACTGTAAGTAATTGAATAATCTTAGTTTTCACATACGAAGAGTATAGCTAGACTCGATTAATCCATAGCGATGCGCTGCGTTCGGAGTACAGACCACGCAGGCCGTGCGCGTTACTGAAGTATCCGCGGCCGAAAACAAAGCCAGAATACCAATCTTTATATCCGTGGATCATACTAGACGAGACTGATCCGCATTTTGTGTTCTGCGCCGTTTGTGAGTGCCGGCTAAGCGCTAAGCGCTCCGATCTGGGAAAGCACGAGGGCAGCATAAAGCACTCGGAAAATGCACAGCGCAAATCGATGCTGTCCAATGCGCAGCCCCAGGCTGGGACTGTGAAGTGGGAGTACAACGACGATGACGACAGCATGTTGCCGCTGCAGTTCGGCAAGGCCAGTGACTTGTGCAAGGCAGAGGTTGAGGATGAGGATGACGATGACGATGCCGATGCCGAAGAGGAGCAGGAGGCGGAGGCCGAGGTCGAGGCCGAGGTCGAGGCCGAGCCAGATGATGACGAGGCAGACCCAGAAGCAGATCCTGATGCTGATGCCGAATATGAACCCGATATGAAACGCCGTATTTCGCAAACAGATTCCCAGCATTCGGGCATGCTGGATTTTCTGCCTTTGCAAGTGACTATCAATGAAATGCCTCATGCTCAGCTGACCCCAGCTGCCCAATTATCAACTCACTGCCAGCCCGCGACAGCCACGCCCCAGCCTTGCCGCATCACAATTAAAAAGGTGACAGCACCGCTGACCAAGCTGGCATCAGTCCCCAATACGAGCACACCCAACGGCGCCGCCCCAACACATGAGATCACCTCGAAGGCGACCATAACGCCCATTGCCACCGGCTGTTACACGCCAGTGCGTCAGCCGCTGATGCAGTCATATGCGGCAGCCAGGCAATACCAGTCGTATCAACTGCAGCACCTCACCTCAATAGAGTCCGCACCACGCGACTCTCTAGATCTCTTCTTCGACAGCATTTGCGCCACGGTGAAATCGCTGCCACCCAAACTGGCCACCGAGGGTAAAATACGGGTCATGCAGTTGATTGGTGAACTGGAGCTGCGTGCCATCAACGAGCGGGATACGCTGCCCGCCACGGCGGTGTCAACCAATCCGGAAAATCCTGGCACAGCAGCAACAGCAGCGCCTTCGGATGCGCCCGGCAGCAGCCAGCAAAATGCAACAGTTGCCTCGACCACCAAATAATTACGGCGCAGGCAAAGTCAATGGAATCAGTTCAAATCATACAATTATCATTAGTGTGAGACTGTGTAGCAAATTGCATTATTATTATTCACTCGTATTAGTATTAGGCTCCATTCATGACCATTCAAAAGCCGGCGCGGTTGTAATTGTGACCATGTGTGGCTCTTATCTCGGCGTAATCGCGTCGAGTTTGATAGATAAAGAAAAAGACCACTTACAAATATTAAATAGTTAATATTTATGATATAAAAAAACAATGAAACATTATGATTTTTACACGTAAGATTATGTAATGAACGACATTTAAATTATTAGAATGGCGACTTGCAGTCCATCATGGCCTTGGCGCAATAATGCGGGAATTGTAGACCCTGCAGCAAAACATCCGATATGCCCTGTATGGTGGGAATATAAAAGCTCGTTATTTATAGTTTTCTACGAAAAGGTTTGGTACTTTTTGTGATTGTTTTCATTTTTTGTTTTCTTGTTTTGTTTTATCATAAGACTAGACTGGCTTAGTTGCGTTTAATGGTGTGCAAATACGCGTGAGTAATTGAACAAAAATCTTCATGTCGTGATAACCGGCCCGCAGTCGGCAACTAAGTAATAATGATGATGTCATCGTAGTATATATCCAACCCCCACCCACTTACCGACAGGCCCGGTATGCACACGACAATTGTGTAGATGATGATGTAGAAGAACGCGCAGAAGAACGCCACGAACAGGGATACGAACCAGAAGACAAGCAGCCAGAAAATGAACCACACTGGATTACCCATTTTAATCTGTAGAGTTGTTTGTCTTACGCGATTCTAGCTGAAAGATAACTAATGAAAGCGATTCATTCAGTCTGTGGCAAAAACAAGTTTTAATTGGGTTAGCTTATTCTATAAGTTGCATTCTATGACGTTTATAAATCATCGAATAAAAGAAATTGACTTGAACTGCACTTTAACAATGTGTTCAATTCGAATTTCACTTTGGCAACAGAATTTGGTTTTGAAAATGCGCGACAAACATGGAAACCTCCAATTTGGCGTTGTTTTCGTGAACGCTGACGTAAGTTGATATGACGCTATATCTTTGTATGTAAACCAAGGTAAAAACAGTCAGAGTATTATGCACATCTTATTATCTTAACAATTTTGCGACGCACACGAAAATAAAACTAGTTTATAAATAGCATTAAAATAATTTAAATAATTTGTTTTAAATTACTTTTGAATGATATTTTCGGTTTACAGGGTTTTACATATAAAAAATCTAGAATACAATAAAATATGGTTCGTTTTATATTACCCTTGATAAATAAAAAATAAAATTAGTTTATAAATACTTTTTTTAAATGTTCTTATGATACCCAATAAAATAAAGTGTTTATTAATTTAAATCAGCAGTTTTAATGTGGAAAAGTCAAAATAAAGTAAAGGTCGAAGTCTGCCTTATATAAATATTTAACGATTTCAATTGGTTTTTACTTTACAAAATAGTCAGAAACTATTTTTTTCTTTAGCTTACATTCAAAAAAGTTTCAACGAAAAAAAATTACAAAATATACTTTAAATTTAATGAAACAAATAGAAAACACTTGTTTTTTTTATCAATTTGTTCACGCTTTCCATTTTAGATTATGCAAATGCAGGCCTTGCCTGTTTTTTGTTTTTAAGTTTATTGTTATCAAATATTTGAATTGATAAACAGCGTATGCGTTAAATACAGAATTATTTTACTCTTGTTTAACAACAGCAATCAGAGTGCGAGAAACTTTATGCGTATGGGCAAATTTATAAATAAATTGTTTTATGTGCACCTACGCCAAATAATGCAAACGAAAACAAAAGCAACAACGTAAATAAGAAACGCTGAAGACCCACCTTAGAATGGGCCGGCTGCGGGCGGGGCGACGTTCGACTGGGACGAGATGTAAGCGACAACTAAACAAAACTGGCGCAACAAGTTATAAGCGAGTGCCGAACAGCGTTGCCAGCTGTTAAACCGAGCAAGCTTTTCGCAGCCTAAGAGTATGCATAGCACAATTCATGTAGATAAAGGCAACTTAAAAGCTTGCGGACTTCCCCATTGACTCATAGATTAATCAGAATCAAAAAACATTATTACTCGGTGAAATGTCGTCAGCTGAAAAAGTAACGATAAAGTTAAAAATTGGGTGAATTTATTTATTATTTGTTTCCCTGAAAATCAAATAATTCAATCAAATTTATACATATGTATATAAATATATATATATTTTCTTCTATAATCCTCTGATCGTTATATATAAGAAGATGTACACTGTACGATCATATAATTTGGCTTAGAAAAGTATTTGGTAGACAGTTTGATACTTTTAATTACTAAGGCAAGAGATCTAGTTATCTCAGGCGATAACTATTCCGAAGCCATAGCTTTTTGAGTTATAATAACACTGCCTTAGAACAGATCTTAAGTGCTCTTGTCTTAGGTAAGGTAAGCTTTTTTCACCGATAAATCATTTGCGATATGCCCTATATATCGCAAGAAACTCATAGTTCCATTAAAAACAAATATTTGGTACATCAAGTTTATGTGATTTTGTCGCAGCTCTGGTTTGAGCTTTTAGGTGAGCCGAAAGCTCACAACAGCTGCAAGCTTCAGAACTGTTATACGTAATATTAACAGAAGTAGTGTGAGCTTTTACGCACAGCTGAACAGCAAAAGCTCAGCGCGTCTGCCCAATGTTTTCATAATATTTCTTTGTTGTTTTTGGAAACCCTTGAGCAATATGTGAAATGTTGCTGTTGTTGTTGTACACGTATCCCGCGGATGTCGGCGCCGATTTGCAGCTGTTATTTTGGACCGTTACTAGCGCCGCAGCCGCAGCCGCTGCCGTCGAGTGCTGCGATTGAAACGTTCGTCATTCTGTCGTGAGTCGTCGTCCTCGTCTCTTGTTTTGTGCGGCATTTGTGTAAAGATTCTGCTAGCTAACGGTTTGTTGATTCGATACTAGATGGAACTGGGCCCAATCCCCAGAAAATGTCGCATAACTGCACTGGCCCCAACTGTTATCGAATACATGCGTTTGCCCAAATCAACAGCTGATAATCGAAATTACAAATTTCGTGTAGCATAAATCAGCCGCAAAAAAACAGCTGAAAGCGTTGGTGTTTGTGTTTGCCAAAAACAAAAATCTTTCAAATGCCCTGTGTTAGTGTGTGTGTGTATGTGAGTGTGTGTGTGTGTAGTTACTTAGGTCTGCGTGTGTTTGTAATAAAACCGGACAACGTGCGATCGATTTTTGGGGGACCTTACAGTTACAATAAAACAGTAAAAATACGCGCAAGTTAGTTTTATTGTAAGATAAGGTACATATGAATATCACACATAAATATATATATATACATATTTATATATATCGGTGTGTTTTGGCGATATATCTCTGACATCATTTTCTCAAGCAGTAACAAAAAAAAATTATATATATTGTATATACTGGTTACAACAATTCAGCCTCTTAGTCCGTTCATCTTCCCCCACCGAAAGTAAAATGCTCGGCAAATAAATAAACAAACGGCCACTAGAGATAATGAAATTTTGTTAGGCACAAGTTCAACAGAGCGAGCGAGCGAGATAAAAATAATAACAACAAAAGCAACAAAAGCCGCAAAATTTGAGGGGCAAAGAACAGAGCGGCGTCGACGACTGCCAAAAGTTGGCAACAAAAACAAACAACAAACACAAAGAGAGCATGCGAAAAAAAGCTTCCTACCCATAATACAGAAAGGCGTAGCGCTGGAGACACAAAACAGCGCAACGACTTGCCGTATAACAGTTACGAGCAGAACGCCGGAGACCAAGTCCAAGTGTCATAGAAACGACACCGACTCCCCCAGTAAGCGTGAACGATGATTATGGCCAGTCAGTCAGTCACAAATTGGAAATTTCTTAACCCTGTGTGTGGAATTTCGTTAATCTACAAATTGAATTATAATTGTAATGGAATAGTTTAAAAATAAATCGATTATTTTACATCAATTTCTTTTTACATATATAAATTACAACATAGTTTATTAACAATTATTTGCTAAAAATTTCTTTAAAATATCATTTAAAAATAAAAAAATTTTTTTTAACTATATTAATTATAGTTAATATTGATAATTAAAATGTTTATCTCTTTTTAATATTAGTTTAAAACTGATTATTATTTGACGAAAATTTTGAATTTTGAATTCGGTTTTTTAGATACGTTTTTTCAATTATCGAAAGCTAATAAGTTGATATTTTAATCAAAACTCCTAAAAATCAATCATAGATACTTGAGATTTTCATAAAAATATTTTTAGTCAGCTAAAGCTCGCTTGTGCCACACTGTGCAGGGCCCGCTATTGAAGCTTAATCTGAAAGAGCCGCGGGAGAGAGCTCGAGAAACCGAAGCAAGAGAGAAATGCCAAGCGCAGGTCGTAGTTCGTGTGTTTTGTAGGACAGTTTAAAGTACGCATTGCGATGGTTTTTCACTTCAGTTTAGCTAGAGACATCGTCGTGTAATGAACAGAAGCTCTGCGAGCAACTGCATCCCAGCGGCGATTCGACGGCTGATTTCAGTGCGCAAGAGGGACAACTAAAAAGCACAATAAATAATACTACAAACTATTAATTGTTAAAGAAGTGTATTTCTACCTTACCCATACACACACACAAACACAGACACACGCACACACACGCACAGCCATATATAAAGACTACAAGTTAGTGATTGGTGTGAGTTGGCATCCTGTTGGAAATCAAATTTTTGGTGGCAGATCAATTTAAAAAATAACTACAGTGCATAAGTAAAAAAAAAATATATATATATAAAAAAAATTCCACATTTTTACAGTAAAAGAAACGCATACAAATCAAATAAAAATCATTTTAATACAAAATTCTGAAACAGTGAGATGTAGTTCGCAGCAGGGTTGAGAAAAATAATCTTCAGTTCTAAGTTCGTACGCCAAGCAAACAAGGCTCAAGGTAAGACAATCCTTTGTATGGCCCATTGTTATCCCAGTTAAAGCTGCTGTTGCGCTGCCTAACAAGTGGGCTGCTGCCACGGTGCGGGCATTATTGTGATGCCGATTTTTTGCATTTAACGATTTTTGATGAGTTCCTTGATCCGTAAAGTCTTTAGCAATTTTCAGCACGCACGCACACACAAACACACACAAACACACACATACGCACACAAACATGTGAGCCTAGCTCTGGCGAAAGTGTCCTACAAATTCATAATTCGGATGTTTATATACACATTGGCTATACGTGTGTATATGTAGAAGCACATACACACACACACACACACACACACACACACACGTTGGAGTCTGCAGGTATTGGTGGCTTATCGAGTCGCGCTGGCTGCCTCAATGTCTGCCCGCTTGGGCTACCTGTCGAAAACGCGAGAAAAGCGAGTCAAAACATCCGCAGCAGCAACAGCGAAAGTGAAATTTCATATACACATACACAGATATATGTATGTATGTGCATGTATATGTTTTTCTCTGTTTTTTTTTGCACGTGAAATTCTGATGAAAAGACACATTTTTTTATTCGGCTTAAGTACATATTTTTTGTGGCTGCTTGTTCTTTGCTGCTTATCTTTAACTTTTATTTCATTTACGCTGACAATGAAATTTCAAAAATTCTTTACTTTTTTATATTTATTTACTTTGTTTTTTCTCATGTTTGTGCACAATAAAATTGATCATTTTTTATACAATATTAACTCACTATAAAATGTAATAATTGTTCCCAGGAGGATAGATGATATAAAAAAATATATAAAAAAATGTTTGTGCACAAACACATTTCGCTTAATTCAAGTGTCGATTTATCACACTTAACCCCACAATAACAACTATAGCGGGCCATACACATATCAGACGACATATCATAACGATGCTAATGATGATGATGATGCTGTTGTTGGCGATGATGATGATCTCGCTGTTTAGTGAACGCTGATTAGTTGCCCACTCTCATGCGATTGCGTGCCTAATTCGGGTTCCATTCTACTCAGTTTTACTCTACTCAATTCTATTCTATCCCATTCTGCTATGCGGTTCCGGCTGCAATCAGGGCCCCATTTATATTCCATGGACAGCCCGCAGACAAAACTGCAAAAATCTGCCCAAAAACGCAATGCCCATGTCATGTGGTCATCTATTTTGTGGGCTTTACGAGTTGTGCGGAGACTGCCTGCATTTTAGATTGAGATTTATATGGCTTTATGTGTGTACGTACACACAGCTAAATACAAAGAAAAATAATGCCATTTTGCTAGATTTCCACAGTTTTTAGTATTTGTTCGTTTAATTCTTATTTATTTTATTCTTCATGATAAATCAGACAATAGAAATTGAGCGAGCATCAAAAAATACTTTTAATTGTGTTTGCTCTATCCCTCTCTCTCTCTTTTTTTATCTCCGCCTCTCCCTCTCTCATGCCTTGGGGCTAAAAAGTTTATACACAAATATATTCAAATATATATACAATATATTCAAATTTGGGATTTGTTTCATGAAAGCGAAAATACAATAACAGAAAGAGAAATACAATAACAATTTAATTGCTTGTATATTTAAAGGACATGTATAATACATTGTTTGTTTGTGGAAAATTTTCATTCAGGCTTTTGATTAAAAAATATATTATTAGATATAAATCTATTGTATATTTTCATCAACATTTTTGAAAAGCTTTAAGCATCCATGTTTGGTTCCGTATATATTGTTTGAATTTGGTTGATAATTTAAACCTATATTATAAGTACTGAAGATAGAAATTTTAGCAATTTGCAAATGGCCGTTGTCAGTGGATTTACTCAAAATATCTCTTCTCCCTTCGTAAGCTAGAACTAGAAACTAGAACTAACTTCGTGTTGAGAAAGATTTTTATCCCGAATCTGAAAAGATTTTAATATGATATGATATGATAGATTAAAAAAAAACGAATAATTTTAGATTTATTGTATCGGTTGTTCCCAGATCTATAAATTTATCGTTCACTGATTTGCGAATTTTCCGAGAAGTGGAAAAACCCGCTCTACCCACAAGGAACTTTAAAAATTCTATTGCAGAAAATCGAGTTGAGATACTTTTTTAAGTCCGTAATGTGTTTATATGTACATGCATATCAAAAGCTAACCAGAATCTTAGGGCTTTCGCTGGGCCACTAAATCTAAAACGTTAAACAAATATGTTTGACAATAATGTGGATTTCCTCTTGATATGAGAGTTAAGCGGCTAACCAAGCAATAAACTCTTGATTCATTGTCATTCATTTCTGGAATTGGACTGCAGTCGACTTCCGTTTGTGGTGGCAAGCTGATGCTCATCATCGTGTCAGAGAACTCCACGACCACAATGCAGCGTTCATTTGCGCACACAATAACCATTTGTTGCACATTCACATTCACATTCGCATTCACATTCACATTCACATTCGCATTCACAGCCACATTCGCATTCATCCAATCCAAACGTCATCGATTCGAGCTGCCGTCCATAGAAATGCGTGCGGATGGAGACAAATCATTTGCTCGTTCAAAAGTGCACAAATTAAGCGGAGATTTGTCCCGGGTCCGGGTTGATGTTGCAGCTATATACATACATACATATATGTGTATCTGTTTGTATCATGCACTTCATGTCACCCTACTGCATTCGAATGAACTATTCGAGCTGCATGTCGCAGTTGAGATATTTAATTGAATCAATTTTCAAATATTAACCAACAATGGTAAACTGAAGCGTGGGAGCTCTGAATGCGCTTTAAAATCGAATAAGCAATTGTCAGAGAATCCACTCCTCTCACCTCCTCCTCTCTCTCCCCTGCTCTCACTTTCGCTCGCTCTATGCCTTTTCGCATAGCATTATTTTGTTCAATGCCACAAAAAGCAAAGCACAAATCACACAAAAATAAAGAGCACAAAGGCACAAAGCTTAAAGCGTGAAACACTTGAGAATTGTTTTGCACTTTTATGTTTGTTTGCCTGTTTTTCCTTTTCTTTCCGGGCTTTCTTTTTTTAATTTTATTTTTCCTTTTTGTAGGAAAAATATTTTGCGCTTGCTTCACTCAACTGGATTTCGTTGGCTCGTATATATATATATTATTATTATTTTTATTTTTTTATTTTTTTTTTTTGCCAAGCGTCTCCTTTGGGGCACGGCGCACTTTAGATTTGAGTGTGTGCTGGAGGATTTGTCCTTTTAGCTGGCGTGTTCTGAAATCGAGCAACACATAAAATTCATATTTGCCATAAAAATATGCAAATAAAATGTCATTAAACAATGCGAAGGACACACGAACAGCAACGCAACAAAACAAAACGAAAAATATTAAAAATATATATATATATATTTATGTATATACTCTACCCTAACCAGTTTGTGTGTACTATAATATGTAGAGTATGCATAGAGGATTTAAACACAAGTGCACATTAGATGTGTGTTAATCAAAGTTTGCCTTGCTCTAGAAACCCTTAGATTCAATTCATATATCTTAGTTAGATTGGAGATTCTCTGTAATATCTTTCGAAAGGGCATAACAAAGAAGAAGAAAAGGCGGATTTGTCGACAGTTGGCATAGCATTAAAACGCAATTTTATTGCATGTCCTTGGGGGGCATTGGAATGGCGTTGCCATCATTGTCTTAAGGACAACAATGACGGCAGGCGGCGACAGCCCAACAATAACAACAACAAATACAACAATGGGGAATCATCGACGCAGAACTAAAAAGTGCCGGACAAAACAAACACAAGAGGGAGACAAAAAGAGAAGTTAGATTGAGACAAAGAGAGAAAGAGAGCACATTAGTTTTATGCTTTTTTCTTTCTATATGTCGCTGTGCTGACTACTTTTATTATTTCTCGGCCCTGTTTCTGCTATCCATGCGGCCGTTGCCTGGCGATAATAACACGATTTGTTGTCTACTGCAGGCTCATTAGATTTTATTCGATTCTTTCTATTGAAATTCAGTTGCATTCTCTTCTACGCTTCACACAACCCAAGAACTCTTGGTGTTAGTGTGAGTTGAATGTATTCAAGAAATCAATTTCTTACTTGTATCCATATGAAGTTGATTTTTCGATTCAAGTTTAAGCACATTTATTTTGTTTTTTTATATTAATATTTTTATTTGTTGCTATTATGTATAGCATTTGTTTTTCAAAAAATCTGATTCGATGCGGAAAATTTCGTGTTAATAAAAATAAATGCAGTTTCCTAGTTTAGCTTGAAAATATTCCACAAGTATTAAAGCGATATTGATTTATCTATACCCCGGTATATATTTGCAAAACCAAAAAAAATTGTATTTTTGATTCTCTTATACTTATGGGTATACAGTAGTAATATGTTTACTTTAAACTATTTTGTGTCTATTTAAATGTTCGGCACTGTAGGAAGGCGTATGTATTCCACATCTGGCCGCTGTTTTACATACCGATAATCACTTACACACACGTATATGCATATGTATGTGTGTGTGTGTGTTTGCTGGGATTAAAATGTCTGCTTGTGTGTAAAAAGGGTAAAATAAAAGCAAGTACCCAATGCTGCAAGGCCCTTGCAAAAGGACTAAGCCGGAGTTCAATCGCGTCTGTGGGAATACGTGGCGTATGCGCAATTTTCTGTATGGTATTCGCTTCAAAATCAAGTTCTTTAATATTGAAATTAAATGCGTATCAAATATGCCAGACATTTAATATAATTGGTTATATCGAGTACATAAGTTAATTAACTTTTTAATTAAGCCCCGCAATGTGTATAAATTAAGAACGGGTGTTTTTCGCTCATTCCCTGTTGATTTCCTTGCGGCAATTACATGAATTTGACTAATTGACAAGCGCGCCGAATAAATATGTAAATAATAGAGGCATAATTGTAATTATTGCTGCAAAACAAATATATAATTACAGCATATGCCAATTAAATTTCCTTTTGAATGCCCAACAGCTACAATTTTGTGGCCATAATCTGTCTGTCCAGTGCAGAGTGAATTCAATTGAATAACTGAGGCAAATGCACACGAATCAGCGATCCAAGTTCGAGCTGGAGGAGACTTCCTCCCTCTTCTTCACCCAAAGGGCTGCCCTTAACGCACTGATTATCATAATAAGCAACCCAATTAAAACTCTTGTGCTGTTATAAACCTAATTAAATCATCATAACAGCAACAGCATCAGCATCATTATCAACATTTGCTGTTGTTATTGCAGCTGAAAAGCAAGTGATGCGTAATATCGGCAGTGCATCATTATGCATCATTGTACATTAAGCCAGTCAATGAGCATTCAGCTGGTCGCACGTGGCGTATGCATGATATCCATGATACTGTAACTGATATTTTCATTATAATTAGTCGTCCAACCCGTGCCGATATTGTGTCATTGTGGCTGTGGGGCATTTTATGGGCCGGAAAGGACACAGCATCCATGCACACTGCTGATTTGGCGTCTTTAGATGTTGCTTTTGTTTTCGTTAATACTCTCGGCTGTGTCTGTGACGTCACAGCTTGGGTCACGCTTTGACATTGTATGTCTGCCCTTTGGCCAGCAGCAGCAGCTGCCCGCAGGCAGTTGCTTTCATTTCTTGCGTCATTTCATATGAAAGCAGCAGTTCACATTTGACATTTGACAGAATCCGCGTGAAGAGCATAGCCCAGAGGACAAGCAAAAGAAGGCACTTAATAATCACCAAGCTGTGCATGGCAAAAAAAAAAAAA
>SCDS01000432.1:101177-124722 GCA_004149465.1 Drosophila nigromelanica
ATATACATATATATATATATATATATATATACATATATATATATGCGGCTCAGCTTATATAGCCCCTAATGGGCTGTCATCATGCGAGGCATTTGCTGCCCTCAAGGACAAGGCAGAGGCAGCCAATACGAGGCAGCTAATGTCGTGGCAGCAGCAGCAACAAATCGTATACTTAATGCGCCTTGCCACGAACCCCAACTACAATTGCAGCTTCTGAGACAATTAGACTCATATGCCTGGAAGGAGTATACAGTGCAGCACTCGGGGACTAACAATTTGTATGGTTTTTATGGCAATCTACAAAATAATAATTAGACAACTACACAACTTAAGGTCCTCATATAACTGAATTTTCAACTGAAAATACATGATATAGTGATTAAGCAGTTGAATGCTGTTCAGTTTTATTCTTGATGCTTAATGCATGAAGAAGTGCATAGTTGGTTAATAATAAGTCTATTCTTAATTCTATTCTACTCTATTCTATTCTATTCTATTCTATTCTATTCTTAATTCTAGAAGTCTGCATTTCCAAAGTTTGTAAATATTAGAAAAACATTTCGAAAATGTTTCTTTATATTCAAAATATGTTAATTTTTGCTTTTTGGGAAATTCTTTTTAATTTTCACATTTTTATCCTTTATATATTTGAACCTGTATCCTCAACTAACTTAAAAACTTAGACGACTGAATTTTCTTCACCACTTATAATATATATATAATATAATAATATTTATAATATGTAGAGTTGAATTCGTTTCGTAATGCGTTCAAGTAGCAAAAACTCGGCTCAATTTGGAGGTAGTTTAATGTTGCTGTAATTAACAAGTTAAGTGACTCTCCGGTTAAAATATGAGAAAATAAATATACATATATATATGTGTATATACTTATATATACAGTTGATGTTGTTGCATGTTGCATGTGGCAAAGGATACAGAAACAGCTGCCTTAGAAAGCGATACTCGACACTTGAGTGTGGCTGTGAGTGGCCCCGATATGAAATAATATGTAACAACATGTGAATATAAACATAAGTATATAAATGTATACATACATATATAGGTCTGTGAGCTAGTGAGGGGGAAGGCAGAACTGGTACTCAAAGAACTTTGAATGCGAGCCGAGACCAGAGCTTGTGGCAGCCTCCAATTTTCGTTGCTTTTCGCCATTGCATCTTTGCTCGAGTGGTAAACATGCAACACACACACACACACGCACACACACACACAGACACACACACGCAAGGCAAACACACCTAAATATTGTAGCACACAAATGGGGGCAACAGAGGCAAGTCAACATGCACTTGTGGCAGCAGCTGCGAATTAAGGCAAGCGAGGCAGCTGTGGCAGCTGCGGCAACTGTGGCAACTGGGGAAACTAAGACAAATAACTTAATGCCTTTTCTATTTGCAGTTCAAACAATAGAGCCTGGCACGGGGAGGCGCCACAAAAGTGCAACAACTGCACAAAAAAACAAAAAAAAAACTGGAAAGCTGAAACAAAAGCCCAAAAGTCAAAGTAAACCCAGACAGACGCACAAAAAGGAAGCCAGACAGAGCGAGAGAGAGGAGAGGGAAGCAGAACGAAAGAGAGGGAGAGAGAGAGGCGACAGACGAAGAGACAGCTAGCGTGGAGTGTTGGAAGCATGTGTAGTGCAGAGTCCACACGGCAGCTTCAAGTGGCAACGACAACAGCAACAGCAACAACAACAACAGCAACAGCAACAACAGCGGCGGTAGCAAACACAAACACGACCGGATAATAAGGATAAGGGACAACAACAACAGCGACTGCAACGAGTGCGACAAGTATTTGCGCTTGGCTGCAGCGGGGGCAGCGCAGGCGGAGCGCAGACGGGGCTCAGAATTTGTAAAGCCGCCAAGCAACAACAGCAACAGCAACAAGCACCAAAAACCAAAATCCAATCCAAATCTAAACGGAAACAGCTGAAAAAACAAACAGAAAAAAAAAAACAAAACAAAAACCAAGCCGTGGCAAGTGGCAGTTGCAACGAGGTGACGTCACACGCTGCTAAGTAGGCCACGCGGTCCGCAAACGCAATTTTCGTGTTAGCAGTTTCCGCAACCTCCGCATCCGCACTCGCATCCGTACTCGCATCCGCATCCGTATCCGCATCCGCAGCCGCGACATGGTCTCTCGACTGAGCCTTCACTCGCTGGCCGCCGCGCTGTTCGTGCTGTCGCTGCGACTGTGCTGCGTCTGCGGCGTCATCGATCGCCTGGTGGTGCAGACTAGCTCCGGCCCGGTGCGCGGCCGTTCGGTGACGGTGCAGGGGCGCGAGGTGCACGTCTATACGGGCATACCCTACGCCAAGCCGCCCGTCGAGGATTTGCGCTTTCGCAAGCCGGTGCCGGCGGAGCCCTGGCACGGCGTTTTGGATGCCACCCGGCTCTCGGCCACCTGCGTTCAGGAGCGGTAAGTTGCCTGGGTTATCGGTGGGGCGGGCGGTTCCGCCTGCAGCTCTGCAGATGTAGTTGACCTAGAATTCGGTACCGGCCCCCGGATGCCATTTGCTGTTGACCTAACTGTTGCTAGTGACGTCATTGCGAGAGCCGTGCAAAGCATTCAAGCCGGCCAAACTGGAGAATACACACACATATATATATTATATATATCTACATAGTATGCAAACATCATATATATTAATATGTATATACAGCTTAAGCCTGAGAGTTGACTGACATAGTTTACTTAGGGAGCATATATATTTAGTGCAGCTAGTGTCACTTTAAATTAAAGCTTCTCAACACATTATTCGAACAGAAGATATGAATAAACAATAGGCAAGACTTAGTATAAAATAAAAGGAAATTCATTTTATTGATTCCCTTGTTGTAAACTAATTGTCAATTCTACTGACCTATAAAATAATATGCATTAATAAATAAACCAAATATTTGGATTTTCCTGTGGAGAATTGTCTAGACAAAATATTGGTTTTTTTTAATGAAGTTTTTAAAATATTTAACATATTTTGCATGATTTGGTTGAGGAATTATATGAATAATGTTATGTATGTTCAAAGTTTAAAAATTATTATCTTCAAAGCAGACTCGATTTGCTTGTACACTTACAAAAACAATACGGACATTGTACTAACTTTACTTTCTAAACAATGGAAAAGTATTTTAGGCAAATTGATATAAAAAATGTAGAAAAATGTGTAGCATACTATTTGGAGTAAATCAGGCACTCACTTGATTGATAGAATTTTTTAACAGAAAAACAGAATTAGACATGCTATATATTCAACTATGCAGTACACTGAATAGTGGCTCTATAAGTAGACTGTTCGCACAATTACATCAACACTTTAGAGCCCTTTCCCAAAAAAGGCATTCAGTTTGGTCGATATATAAGGAAAGAAAGGAAAATAAAAAAGCATTTCCGAAATGCTTCACATGTTTACCTTCTCTTTGTCAGTTTTAAGTATACAAGAAGCCAACGTAGTACTCGTTTGTTGTCTTTCAGTTAGCATAAATCAATTAGCTTTAACTAAAACTCAGTTCTTTGTAAGTATAAATCAGTCTAATGAATTTCAAAAGCAGTTCACATTTGCCACACGCTCCAAGGGAGCGTACAAAGTGTCTGCGGGAGTGTGTGTGCGTGTGTGTGTGTGGCATACGGGAAATTAGACAAATATAGAGATACAAATAGAGATAGGACAGCGAGATAGAGAGACACGGAGACAAAGCAGAATCGCCTTTTCCGGTTTGTTATAAATTACTTTTTATGCGAAGTGGCAAAGTTAATTTCAATTGACACGAAACCAAACACACCTACAGAAAGCGAGCCAAACGGATATGAATATATTGAATCACACTCAAACACACTCGCAACCAGCGAGAGCAGCGCGTTGTGGCCAGTTTATGATGTGTGTTGTTGTATATATCGATTCGAGGGATTCAACATTTATAGGGCAAACGAACTATGTAGCTCAATGGGAGGGGGTCTAGAGTATATTTATGTATGTGAATGTGTATGTGTATGTGTGCAGGTTGTGTATGAACTGGTGTGTGCCCTCGAAAAATGGCACAGCGAAAGTAAAATAGGCAAATCAGAAGAGAGTAAATAAAAATAAATAACACAGCTGGTTACTTTGTCGTAATTGGCACGAGCCTCAAAGCTACACTCAAAGTGGAAAACGTGCTACCCAAATCAGGTTTGATTGGCAGAGAACTCATGACGTTCTCTTTGTAAAAGACTCGTCAACAAAATGCGATAAATATTAAAAAAAGAGACCATTATTACTTTTATTACTTCAAATTATTTATTAGATTACTTTCAAACTGTTTATGTTTTATACAAAACTTCTGAACATATGAATTTCGTTCTGGGGTTTAAAAAAAGGCCGAGATCATAAAAGGGATTCTCGTAACGTTTGTGATTGATTTTTTCTCAGAGTGTAGAGTGGAGTAGGCGCGGGGCAATTGATTGATGTGCAGTTCATTCAACTGAACCCACTTTCCATTTGCATTTCCCAGCTATGAATACTTCCCAGGCTTCTCCGGCGAGGAGATTTGGAATCCCAATACCAATGTATCGGAGGACTGCCTGTATATAAATGTCTGGGCGCCGGCAAAGGCGCGTCTGCGCCATGGACGTGGCGCCAATGGAGCCGAGGTAGTGTCCACAGTCTAACTCCTTTTTTTTCTCTCTTCAGCTAACACACCCTCTCTCTTTCTCTCTCTCTCTCTCTCCTACTGTCCAACTCTCAGCACTCGGGAAATAAGCAGGCGGACACGGATCATCTCATCCACAATGGCAATCCGCAGAACACGACCAACGGGCTGCCCATTCTGATATGGATCTATGGTGGGGGCTTCATGACGGGCTCGGCCACGCTGGAGATTTACAATGCGGACATCATGGCCGCGGTGGGCAATGTGATCGTTGCCTCCTTCCAGTATCGCGTGGGCGCGTTTGGGTTCCTGCACTTGGCGCCGGATATGCCAGCCGAATTCGCGGAGGAGGCGCCGGGCAATGTGGGACTGTGGGATCAGGCCTTGGCCATACGCTGGCTGAAGGATAATGCGCACGCCTTTGGCGGCAATCCCGAGTGGATGACGCTCTTTGGCGAGTCGGCGGGTTCGAGTTCGGTGAACGCACAGCTCATGTCGCCGGTGACAAGGGGCGTGGTCAAGCGCGGCATGATGCAGTCGGGCACCATGAACGCGCCCTGGAGCCACATGACGTCAGAGAAGGCCGTGGAGATTGGCAGGAGCCTGATCAACGACTGCAACTGCAATGCGACCCTACTGAAGGTAACCTCCAATAGATTACTAAAATATTCTCTTAATCATTATGCAATTTCCTTTCCTTGGCACAGACCAATCCTGCATATGTGATGAGCTGCATGCGTGCCGTGGACGCCAAGACCATATCAGTGCAGCAGTGGAACTCCTACTCGGGCATACTCAGCTTCCCTTCGGCGCCCACAATCGATGGCGCCTTCTTGCCAGCAGATCCGATGACGCTGATGAAGACGGCGGATCTCAAGGATTACGATATACTCATGGGCAATGTTAGAGATGAGGGTGAGTTTCCAACTGTACACGTTCCTATACCTATATATAAATTAAATATATTGTATTTTTTTAATTTTTATTTAAAAAGTTAGAGGTTATCATGTTAATACTATGCGTAAAGTAATTGGAATATAGCATGATACATTTTTGAGCTTTCAAATGTTATTAAGACTTTGGTATATGTTACCAAACAATCCACAAGACTAAATGTTTTCCTCGTATCATTCCTGGTTTCATTAGAAACTCTTTGGATCAGAGGACCAACTGTTGTTTCTCATTTTCCCCTTTGGGTTCCCAAAAAATAAAATTTAGATTTTTATTCTACAAACTTTTTGACATTGGGGTTCATATACGCAACCGTAGTTTGCAAAAGCTGTAACCGATTTTAAAAATCAGCAACTTTGTCCTCAACACTTTGTATATTTAAACTATAGAACAAGACAAAATAATTTTTGAGTAATTTTAAACATTTTTTACTTTAGAAACACACAAGAAAACAAAATACGAAGTTATTTTTAGTTTTGCATCTGCATCGTGAATATACATTAAATAAGTTTCGTTTTCGTTATTTAAACAATCTTCAAGTTTTCAATTTAGTAATGATTTTAACAGTAAATAAACAAATAGGAAAGTTTTCTACGGCAAAAAGTCTCTTTACGTTTCAATTTGCTTTACAAATTTGTTTACTTTTTACTTGATTTCTTTCTTTCTCTTTGTTTATTAAATCGCTTTTTAGCTACAACAAAGACCGTTAAATTAATATTCCACCTACCAACAAAAAAATTTTATTTTTCTCATAAAAATGTGCTTTGTGAAAATTCTTTTTCTGTTTGAAAAAAAAAAAGCTGAGGCGCAAATCCTTGGGTTAGTTGAATCGTTGCTTACTTTTTCATATTTTGCTTTTTCATATTTTGTTCATTGTATTCATAGTGTGGACATCAACTTTATCAAACTTAGCTCGAGCTGCTGTCCAGTGTATTTCAGCACTGCCTTCCCCCTGCTCTGTCACTTTTTGTCTAACAATAGCGTGCCCCCTTCGGCAGCATTCCCCCCCTTTGCAGGCGTTGCCATTGTTGCAATTTTATTTTTGGCATCGCCGCTGACGCTGACGTCAGCAGTGTGCCAAATATTGCAGCGGCAACTGAGCCTGGCCAAAATGTAGCTGCATCCATTCGCCATTATGTTCATGTTGTTTGCTATGTTAGCGCTGCCCCTCGTCCCCGCTCCCTTGTCCCTTTTCCCTTGTCCACCCTTAGTCCTTAGTGCCAGCGCATTTGTTGCAGCTTGCGCTGCATCCATTTGTGATTTTATTACTTTTTGCTGTGCGACTTGTCTCTTGTTCCTCTTCTTCACTATTTGCCGCCGCCGCAAAAGCCTTTCTTTGTTGTCATTTTATGTTGGCTTACGATGTGGGCGTGGCCATGCAGCTGCCGTCCAACGAGAGCTTTGCTTCAGCTGGAGCGCCTGTTCGAATGCTTTATGAGCCACTGTACATTTGTGGCTTATGGAGAACTTTGCGTGGCTTTGCTGCCATCGCTGGCTGCCTCACAAAAATGCACTTTGTGTAATGGCTGCGGCTTTTGCCAGCTCTCTCGAAACGTGCCACAAATCACGCAAGCTTTAAAAACTCGACCCATAGCGAAATTTGTCAACGCAGCTGCAAGCAGTAGAAAAAAGGAAACTCCAGCTGCCGTTAGAGACTGCTGGGGGGATTGGTGGACTGTGCGAAACTTGCCAGACTCGTGCACGCAGCAAGCCCAAGGGGGCATGCCACTCAAATCCGGGGCAATGTCAGGCGCCGCCAAGGCGCTCAGCTGTGCAGAGCGGCATCATAAATTATTTAAATATATACCGTTAGCTAGCTGGCGTCGGGAAGCAGCTGAAAATAGCTGTTCAGCATGTTGCACCCACTAAATGATGGCCAGCATACGTGCTGATCTAGCTCTAGGGGCTGGCCAGAAGTAAGAGGTTGGCGGCTTATGATGTCAGGCTAGAGTGAGAGGGAAGAAAGCTGCCAGAAAAAAGCCAGCAAAGCGTTTTATTCACTTTTGGATCACATAAATCATCTTAATAATTCTTAAGACAGTTAAAGTCAGTATTACGCATATTTATTATGATATGCAAACATTTTATGCTTACAAAGGATTGACAAAACTTTTAAAATTCAATCAAATCCATTTTTGTGTACCTGAAAACCACTTAAAGCAAATATTTATACGCCACTTGTATTAAAGTTAAAATATTTTTACTTATCAAAGAGCCATATTTAATTAAACTTTAAGCATTTTGATTGCTTTTATGGTGAGCAACGGAATCATTTAATTAATTAATACTCTATAAAAATATATGATATATAACAAAATTGAACTTAAAATGGTTGAAATATTTTTTATAGAATTAAAGTTATAAATATGTAAAATATGCTGCCTCAATACCTAAAAAGTTTGAAGTATTTATAAGGCAGTACAAACTATTGAAATATATATGCACGTATTTTGCTGGATTGATTGCGATGTTTCACCGACAGGCCCAGTTTTAAAAACGCCTTGGGTATTCCTGCAGGGTATCAGTTGCCTTTTATGCGCATCGGTTTCTGGCCAGGATTGCTGTGTCAAAAATGTGTAGGGGAGGAGTATATGCTTTTTCCTCAAAACAAAAATCAAGCTTTTTTTTTTCAAAAATGCATGTATATTAAATGTACAATCAATCTAGAGTAAAATCATGACAAAAATGCCATTAAACGTGAAAATTGGTTCAGGTTTGTGAAAGTTATGGGAGTTTTAAATATGGGAGCTATGGATCCGAGAGCTTTACATGTCGAAATTTGTATCGATTTTGGCATGATTTTTGACCAAAAATTGTACCACCTCAAAATCGGTTATAATGTTGTTTTTATACTTGTTCACGAAGTGAAAGAGTATATTGGTTTTGTGAAATGTCCCTCTTGCTGTCCGTCCGTCCGTCCGTCTGTCCGACCTTCTGTCCGTATGAACGCAATTTTTGTCGCCGCTATTGAAGCTAGAGACTTGAAATTTTTGATATATACTCGTGTGTACCCGCGTCAGATAAAATGTTAAGGATTTTGGGCTGCGCCCACTGGGGGCGTGGCAAACCGATAATACCTAAAATCGCAAATCGATGAAGTCCATAATTTTCACCAAACTTGGTATTTAGATAGCTGACTACCTCCCATAAAGATTACCTTGGTATCCCAGCCACGCCCACTGTAACGCCCCCCAGCGCTATCGCCCTTAAAAATCGGAAATGCCTATATCTCCCACAGTTTTTGAGGTAGAGTCACCAAATTTTGCATATATGTATATTGCAGGAACGCTGCCCCACACAGCACAAAAAATTTTTTTGGCCACACTCCCTTCCGTCCCCTGGTTTTTTTTCTTCGCTAATCTGGCTGTCGTTCTACTTGGGGGGTTATCTTGGCACGCTGCTGAATGCGCTTTGCTCGATCGATGTCAAAGTGAATCGGTTGGTGGATTCCGGGTATCTCCAAATTGGGTGCTCCCGATTAGAGTAATCTTATTTGTTCTAGTTAGTATTAAGCTGTGCACAAATATTGCTAGGTATATTTTTTTTAAAGCTTCACGTTAAGTCGACTGAGTTTTTGTGTAACATACTTTTTAATATTGTGAAATCAATAGATATTTTTTCTTATAATTTTTTTTATCGCTCTTTTTTATTCTAGGAACTGGCACCTTTGGTCGTGTGTGTCTCTGTCGTGATCGCATTACTGAAAAATACTGTGCCATGAAAATATTGGCCATGACAGAAGTCATACGCCTTAAACAAATTGAACATGTTAAAAACGAACGAAATATATTACGAGAAATACGACATCCCTTTATAATAAGCTTGTAAGTACTGTGTTTCTACGATTGTATATGGTGCTACAAATATTTTTCTGGACCACGTTTTTGTACTTGGTTTGGAATTTACCTTCAACATATGAATAATGGGTAAACCGACGTAAGCTTAGTGAATTTATCCATGTCCTGTCATATCCTTCCTTTTCGTCTGCATATATTCGTGGTTTACAGAAAAGTGTTAGGAAGGGTTTTAAGTAGAATACCAGCGAGACCCCACAGAATCAGATAGCCCGATAGAGTGAGAAAAAGCAAGACCGACGTCTTATCGTATCGAGTTGTTTTAATAACTAAAAAGAAGCAGAAGTTAGGCAGAGAAGCAAATGTACTGCAAGTTACAATGGCGGTGGTAGGTTTGCAGTTATTGGTTGTTATTGAGTTATTGAGCTAGTGAACTTATTCTGTCTTTCGATATACGAACGATATATGTACTTGGGTCACCCTGTTTAGTCGTTCCTTCCTTCAGTTAGTAATTTATTTCTGAATAGTGGATTGGCTAATCAAAACAGATACGTTTGATCCTAACACCGAACGTCTATTACGCCGATTACAGTCATGGTAAAATAAAATAAGTACCCGTTTATGTGAATTGACACATTTTGCGTCGATTGCTATGTTTGTTTATTTTGTGGTTTTTATTTGCACTCTTTCAAGAGATAGGCAAGTTAAGGCCTTTGGTGATGCTATTTGAGCCGCACCAGACTCTTTATTTTGAATTATGTTTTGGGTTATTTTGAACCCTTTAAAATTAACCGGAAATTAACTGGAGGGTTGGATTGCGGTAATTTTCTGAAAGAGTTGTTTTCTCTTAGCCCTACTATAAGTCAGCACCCTTGGAAGAAATATTACCATGCCAAGGGTGTGCATCGCGGAGAATATAATCGCATTTGTAACTATGTGTGCAGATACGGCACGCATCATTGCACATCAGAAGCTGATGGCTGAGGGCTTCTTTTATGAAAGTTGTGGGAGTAGGTACACTAAAAATTGTCGAATTTTAGTGGCTTATATATGTTTCACATTTATCAAAATCGCTACTTAATTGAGAAAATAGGTGCCACGGTATGCCAAATAGGTTCTTTCAATACCATAGAAATAAATGAATGAATGAATGAAAATAAAATGAATGAACATTTAAGCGGATATTTTTCCAAAAGACAAATGTTTCATTGTTTCATTTGTTCATAAAACGACAACAAATTGAATTTCTTTATAATTTTTGAGCGAGTAATTGAAACATTTTTTTTCTCAATCACATACATAATTTATGAACCCGTTGAGCTGTCAAATATATTTTATATATGCTAGGCGCTTTTTGAGAACTTTGTGGTGAAAACTTTCGATGATGAATTAATATATTTCACTTAATTGCTAAATTAATAGACTAATAACCATGTAAAAGTTGTTAATAAGTTTCGAGCGGGACACGTGCGAACCAATTGGTCGCAACTTTTAAGAAGTTCGAGTGGGCCAATGGGCCGATTGGCTAATTAAATGGCCAGATTGATCTGCGTTGGTAAACTTAGCCCAAGTTCTATGGCGACAGGAGCCGAGGCAGACTTCCACGGCGTTAGTCTCTACACTCACTCTGTTAGTTTGTGATTATGATGGTGGTGATATGAATGTGGTTAGTTATGTCAGTGAAATGTGATGAGTGTTGGTTAAATAATTGATGTGAGTGTGGATGAAATGGTATTCCGGTACAGTCAAACGCATAAGCTGCAGAAGAATATAATTCAGCGACGTGATCTGCTGGACCACCTGTACAAAAAACAAAAGCAGTTAGTACGTCAACATTAACACCCTTGCCTTTACAAACATACGCCAAACATGAATTCCGAATCAGAAAAATGTATAGATTTTTGGGACTCTGCGCCTGCGCATAAGCAAGCGTTTATACTGTACTGCTGTCTACGAGCCGTTTCCCTCGAGAAATTTCCTACCAGGGTCGCGATGGTGACCAATAATTAATTGATGCGATAGTCAAATGCAACAAGATTAATAGCTTACAGCGCTGATAAATCATTACAAAAAGTTACATAAAATAAAGTTTGCAATTTCTTCTTCTAACACTAGGGAATGGTCTACAAAGGATGAGGCCAATCTATACATGATCTCTGATTATGTTTGTGGAGGTGAGCTTTTCACATATCTGCGCAATGCGGGAAAGTTTACAAGTCAAACTTGTAAGTTGATCGTAAAATAAAAAAAATTTAAGAAATTCTGAAATTTTGATTTTATCTTTCAGCTAATTTTTTTGCAGCTGAAATTGTCAGCGCACTCGAATACCTGCACTCACTGCAAATTGTATATCGCGACCTGAAGCCTGAAAACTTATTAATCAATCGTGATGGTCATTTAAAAATCACAGACTTCGGTTTTGCCAAGAAACTTCGGGATCGCACATGGACATTATGCGGAACGCCCGAGTATATAGCACCTGAGATAATACAATCCAAAGGTCATAACAAGGCAGTCGATTGGTGGGCGTTGGGTTTGTTTTGTACCACTCTAAATGTAATGCTTTGATATAATTTTATGCTTTAAATCCTGTTGCAGGTGTACTTATCTATGAAATGCTTGTGGGCTATCCACCTTTTTATGATGAGCAACCATTTGGCATATATGAAAAAATATTAAGCGGCAAAATTGAATGGGAACGGCACATGGATCCTATAGCTAAAGATTTAATAAAAAAATTATTGGTGAATGATAGAACCAAGAGACTGGGTAATATGAAGGTAAATTAACAAAATAACTTGGAAATAAGTAAGAAGGCTCTAGCCGGGACCGCCCGACTATGAGATACCCTAAACCCTGCAATCTGTTTTTATAAACATTTCAACCCGTTTCCAATCATTCATACATACACATTCACATACACACACAAATGTACAGCATTAAAATGTATGTACAAGCCAATTTGCAAATCCGTAGTATTTGATTTGCGGTTTTTATGGTTTTATCGATATTTTGGGCGATTGGGGGAAGGTATTCAGATCTGCGTCTGGCTTACACAAACATTTCGGACTAAATTTGATGCCTCTAGGTCTTATAGTCTCCGAGATATAGTAAGAAAACCAAAGGTTGATATCGATTTTTTTTATCGATATTAATGAAATGGAGCAAGTTTTCCAATTAAATGATAAACCTGTTCTGCGTATGATATATACGAACCTAATGAGACTAAGATCAGCTTTCTACCTTATGTAGTTTTCGAGATCGCTGCGTTCATACAGACGGACAGACGGACGTGGCTATATCAACTTAGCTCGTCGTCCTTATATGTACCTTATATGTATATAATTTATGCAAACTTAATATATATGTTTTTTTTTTGTAACATTAAAATTGTAACATTTACCAAGCCTACTAACCATATGAAGAATTTTTAATTGTTAAAATATATTTTTTTTATACCCTGAACCCATTGAAAATGGGTAAAAAGGGTAAAATGGCTTTGTGCAAATGTATGTAACAGGCAGAAGGAAGCATCTTCGACGCCATAAAGTATTTATATTCTTGATCAGTCTCACTAGCCGAGTCGATTTAGCCATGAATGTCTGCCTGTCCGTCTGTCTGTATGAACGCGTCGATTTCCGTGACTACAAAAGCTACAAAGCTGATCTTGAACTCATTCAGTTCGAATATACCATACACAGATTCAGTTTAATTCAAAAAATCGGTTACTCTTTTTCTCTTTTTTTTATTATCGGTATTTGTAATTGTTTACGCGCTTTTTTAAGCATTACTCCCAAACTAGCTAGATCCATAAAATAGCAATATCTTCGCTTCAAGCATACGCAGATTTTAGAAATTTCGGATTTTTGATGCTTTTATTGAGTCCAGAAAATTTCATAACGATCATACATTTAGTTTACGAAAAAATCAAGAATCTATTTTCCGTAGTGGTCAGCTAACCAGCTGCGCTTGGCAACCAATTTTTGTGTTCATGTGCACACATGCATACAAATGCAGAATTTTGTTTAGCGTTTTTCTTGAAATATTTTTTTTAGCAATTGTTAAGTTTAATTTATCACAACGGTTCTAGGCCGCGTTGGGACGGTGTGGAATTTTTTTTTTTCGTCGTTGACAATTATTTATAATATGTAGCGTTTTTATGACAAATGCAGAATTTTATCTAGTATTTTTCTTTGCATTTTTTTTTGCGATGGTTAAATTCTGCAGTCGGTAAGAGTTGTGCAGCTAAAGCTGAAGGGTCGGGTGTCCATGTCAGTTTGCCGTCCTGAACCACTTTGAGATATTTTATGTTGTTCTGTACCTTAGTACCTGTACCTTTATGTACCGCTGTACCTTATAACTCTTGCTAAAGAGAATGAGAAACATCTTGTCCGCGTTGATGTAAAGACCGGCTTCTAGTATTCTTTTCATCATGAAATCCATGATAGAGCTTACTGTTGCTGGGCATTTTCCTGTGATTATTATGCTCATGTCATCCGCATTGGCAGTTATTTTAGGGGGTTTTCTTCGAAATTTCCTTGGTAGATAGGGGAGATATGATTCCGCCTTCCGATCTGCACCTATGTGCTGCTCGTGATATGGTAATGGCTTCCCACTCAGCACTTAATCTTTTGGAATTTAACAGATTGTGTATCCACAGGTCTATTGTCTGTCTGATGTAGCTCATAGGTTTCACATTACTTCCTCTGTAGGCACATTTTTAAATGCGTCAGAGATATAAAGAAATACTCCCATTGTAGTGTAGTCGAATTTAGCTCTGAATTGGATGTACTTGTGGTCTGAGAAGAAGGGTCTCTTAAGAACTCCCCAATCAGTCCATTGCCAGATCCCTGCGAGATTGTTAAGTCTAGAATGTTTTATGAAGTGGGCCCTACGAAGGTGGACACTTCCCCGGCATTTGCAATTCTTAGTCTAGATTATAAAATGAAAGTTAGGAGTTACTCATCTCTGCCGTTGATGTCTGGACTGCCCCAAACTATGATGTGCATTGGCGTCAGTTCCGATAATAAGGGGCTAATTGTCGTGGTATCTTTTCGACAAGTCTCTCGTATTCACCTGGAGGTACCTCATTGACATGCGTTATTTAGCAGGGTGCAATGATGGTAGGCTCATCCTCGATAGATGCCTTTCCGCACAAAGATGGATGTTCTAGTCCTACTTACTGTTGTCATGTGGAACACGCTGTAGTTTGGTGACTTCATTTCGGAGACCATGTTGTTCGCCAATCAAGGTTTCCTAAACTAATACCACATCGGCGACCCCTCGCTCAGGCTAAAAGGAGATCCACCGACTCTAGCTTACTTTTATACAGCTTTATTTGGAGGACCATCAGCTGCATGGGTGGCTCCAGTCCTGATGGCTCGATTACAAGCGTGGCGTCACCATTTTCTTCAGCGACGGGAGCTGCTCCATCGGCTGTCTCCTCTATTTTTTAAAAGTTGGGCTGCCTCTACCATGGCTTGTAGGCCAAGGTTTTACTCTTCTTCTCTGGTGCTGTCTTATTGCTGTCCTCGGGGTGTAGCTTTTTGAGTCGTAGGTACACATCACGTACGACCCACGCCATCGTCCCAGATCTCGGGTAGAGGAGATCCTCGGCCTCCCTGTTGATTTGCAGGACCATGTGCTGTCCCTTGTTATCGGGCTTAGCCACCTGTAGGACTGCCAATCAGCGAAGGGCACATTAGTGTTCTGCCACTGCGGGAGCTATAGCGCATGTTCCTTTCTAACGAACCGCGGAAAAGCACTTTCGCCTTTGGTATGGACGGAATCAGAGTTCTGTCTACTACCTCTAGCTTGGCACTTTCCCATGGGGCGCTCATTGTCCTCACGACAGCTTAGAGTTTTTACGCCGTTAAGACAACCTGTCCCATCAAAAGTAGTAGATGCGGCATCTTGCGTCTCCATCGATTTCAGCAGATTTGCCCTTACAGTTACCCACTGATCGGATGTTCAGCCGTTTGGTTCGTTTTGTTTGACGAGTGATACTAGACCTTGTTTGGCCACGCCACTGACCAGGCTTGACTTTTTTGAAGGCACAGCCGCCTTGGTGTTCTCCGTGAGTTCGCCGCTACTGTTGAGCCAAGCTCTGATCTTCAGAACGGTTTTGTATTGGGCTTTCACTTTTATGCCCTCTTTCGTCCTTTTGGGCTCACCTTTACAAGATGTTCTGGAACCCTGGAGGATGGGAGAGAGCAGAATATAGAATGTTCTTGAACCCTGGAGGATGGGAGAAAGCAGTTGCGGCGCTTCGACCTCCGTGTAGATGCTTTCGCCGTGGGATTCGCAGTCCGAGTCTGTTTCGACATGGTACCATTTTTTACCTGCCGCCAGGTATAATCGGCATCATTAATAACTTCTGTGTTTTTTTTTACTGATCTTGATGCAACTTTTCAAGCGATTCTTTATGTGCTATAGAATTTATATCTCAACTTTGTGTCTCTAGCTTATAACAAATTTTATTTTTTGTGCATCCTTAATCAAACCTACTATTTCTGATACATATATGATTTTTTTCTAATTTTTTAAACTGATATTTTTTAAACCTTTTTTTATAGCTCAGACTGCATGTTTCATAATTACTCGAAAAAGTCAAAACCTTTTTTAAAAAACTTTACAATTTTAGAAAGCTAATGTAAATATCTATAAATCAATCAAACACCTTTCCATTTTAATCATTGGTTTCAATTTTTTTTTTGTTTTAATTAAGTAAATTATGATATTTTGTGCGGTGATCGATCATTTGAAGTAAACTTGATCTGCGCATATTTTTGACGTGCCTATATTCAAAAAGTTAAAGTCCTAGCTCTTATAGTTTCCTAGCTCGAAACGTTTTTACAAAAGGACGAATAGATGATCAGAAGGACAGAAAGACATATATGGCTAAATCAAATTGGCTACTGATGACGACGAAGAATATATATACTTTTTGGGGTTGGAGGTGCTTCCTTCTACATGTTACATACATTTGCAAAAAACCATTATAAAGTTTTTATTGTTTACGTCTCTGGCTCTGATAGTTTCCGAGATCGATGCATTCATATATACGGACAGACAGACGGAGGGACGCACAGACAGATTCATTTTCAATGAATTCAGGATATACAAATCCCAAATGGCTTATTTAAGTTAGATTTAATTTATTATCTATGCTGGACTACGGCAAAGAGTTTAATTATATGAGCTGTTGCCTAAATGCGTGTGTTGCGTTGATTGATCGAACGAAGTATATTAACTGCTCACCTGCTGCTGTCCGATCAGCTTTGATATAAGAGAAAAAGGAAACTTAAATTAACACTTTAGTGCTTTTGAATATTTTTGATTGAATTTGAAATCTCCTTATATACTGAAGCTTAAAACTTAATTTGTATGAAACAAGAAAAATTTAACTTAATTTGACACTGTAACGCGCCTTTATCCCCCTTTCTTTTATGCTTCGTTACTTGCACAAAAGATCATTTATTTTTTGAATTTTGTGGGTCAGATTCTACTTGACATTGCAATAATGCCCGATAATTGCAATCACTGCCCGATTATTGCGCTGTTCCAATGTAAATGTTTTTTCCGAATGGCCACGAAAAGTCATTACCTATGCATAAAGAGCACAGTTTCGATACTAGATTGTAGGCTTGCTCTGTTTTTATTTACTTGCTCCGCAAATGTTAATTGTTTCTTGGATAACAATTACCGCTATGTCTGATGTTTACTGAACAGTAAATTTATTGCATTTCTGGTTGGTCGATGAGGATCGATGGTCGTTCTATCAATTACTTCCGCATCCATGTATCGAAATTCAATTATCAATTATCATTATATCAAAAATTAAGGCAATAATGTAAATAACATATTTAATATATATCGACCAACCTTGCAGTTGATCCGCCTCGATCTTAACAATGAAACACATACACCTATAGACCTGTTTTTTGAACACATGCTTGAATCCACGGCTTCAGTCTCAATGGCTCGAGAATGCCCCTGTAATCTCATAGCGGTCACTTGGTAACTCATGAGTTACATTATAGGGCCCACGGTATTTTGATGCAATTTTTTTTTAGAAAGTTAGTTTGTTTCAGCACCTGCTACTTTTCGAGAGTAAAAGAAAACAGGGTGTTATTTATTGTCATTTTGCTGCTGCATCAGCACAGCACCAAATCCATGCGAACTTATGTCAGTATGAAATTGTGTTAAAAAAAATTCATTAACAAGTGAGATTGCTCTAGTCGGGACCGCCTGACTAGGAGATACCCTGAACCCAGCATTTAACACATACATTGAAACTCTCGGCACTTGATGATGCACCACGCAATCAATTAATTCACTTATGAGTGAACTAAACCATAGCAAAAAAAAAAATTTCGAATTTCAAGGAAAACGCTAAATAAAATTCTGTATCTGTCGTAAATCAAAGACGAAAAATGAAAATAAGTTTCATACTATCCCAACGTGGACTCGAACCGACGACCCTTCGGTTTCAGCTGCACAACTCTTACCGGCTGCGCCACACTTCTATATAGTTTTCTTGTGATAAAATTCAACTTAACCATTGCCAAAAAATTCCAAGAAAAACGCTAAACACAGAAATTGCGTGTGCTTCCACCATTCAGCTGCGCTTGGCCCCCATTACGGAAAATAGATTCTTGATTTGCTCGAAAACTAAGTATATGATCATTATGAATGAATTTTATGAATATTCAGAACTTAATAAGAGCATCAAAATATATGTACAAACCAATTTGCAAGACTGTAGTATTTGATTTGCGGTATTTTTGGTTATCTCAATATTTGGGGCGATTAGGAGGAGGTATCCAAAATCCGAAATATTTAATCTTTAACGCGAACATATTAAAACAAACTTGGTGGCTCTAGATCTTATAATTTGGGAGTTATGCTTAAAAACCGGGTAAAAAAGCGATAAATATCGATAATAAGAAAACGGTGAGAGTTATCGATCATTTGAAATAAACCTTATCTACGTATGGTATAACGAACCGAATGAATCCAAGATCACCTTTGTATTCTCTGAAATCGACATGATCATACAGACAGACATACAGACAGACGGACAGATAGACGGACAGGGCTAAAATAACTGAACTTCCCGTCCTGATCAAGAATATATATACTTTATGGTGTCGGAGATGTCTCCTTCTGTCTGTTACATACATTTGCACAAAACCATTGTACCCTTTTTACCTATTTGCAATGGGTTCAGAGTATAAAAAAATTCCAAGCTTTAAACTGGGAGACATATATAAACCGTTCACATAGTCTCTTGAATAAATCGGTCTGTGCTCAACGAACAACCGATATTTATATTTGCCTTTTTATTTCAATATAAAGCTCGATAGTGATGTATGTGTGTGTGTGTATGAGATATGGTAAGAAAACCAAAGGTTAAAATTTACTTTTTTCGACATTAAAGCTGGAAAGATATGGAAAATAAATTATAAACTTATTCTGCGTACGGATTAGGAGAAACTAAAGTCGGAAAGAGACCTATTCTACCTTTGATATTATCCAAGATCGCTGCAGGTGGACAGACGAATGGACATTGAGGCGGACAGGGCTACATAAACTTAGCTCGTCCTGATCAAAAATATGTATATACTTTATATATACTTTGAGGGATCGGCGATGGTTTCTTCTGCCTTTACATATATTTGCAGAATACTATTATACCCTTTTTACCCGTTTTCAATGCGCTCAAGGTACAAAAACAAGCGTTTTTCATTCAACTTTGGAGAACAGTAATCCTTTTTAAAAATACAATTAAAAAACGTATTGAGTCAGTGTTGATATTCAATTAAGAAGCTACTTATTTTTGTTCAAAAATAGCAAAACATTGACTGCTTTTGGCTATAGTGTTGGCTGAATTCATTTCGACTCCGTAAAGTTCGCCGGGATATACAATAATTTCAAACTTCACTGCGCTTAAGCATTAAATTATTCCTTGTTGTTTTGTAAGAAAATAAACGATTATAAATATAAATTCAGTCATCGTCTAACTCTCGCATCGATCGGTTGTGTATTTAGTCGTCTGTCTAGCGCAATTCAGTTCGTTAAACTTTTAAAATTTTAAAGTGCACCATCTCTTTAACTTCTGTTTCTGCTTTATATAAAGCTGCCAATTGAATAACACAAATCGCTGACCCATGCCCCATGGGCCGTCAAGCCAAGGGGCATATCGTGTTGATAAGCGATAGCCTCAAAAGCAAAACGTAAAACCTATCCCAGCAAGAGAAGCTTTCTAAGAGCTAACCAATTTCTTTATCAAATTCAAAATATATTATCATTCCTTATGCCGAAAAACCATTAATTTTATATTCGTGCTTCGCAGTTCACTGAGCTATCAAATTAGTAAGCTACACAGTTTTCAACATAACCACATAACCACTTCGTGAAGGATATTTCTTATTTGCAGAAAATAGCACTATTGCTGAGAAAATTATCACCATTTCCCAGCAAATATTAAAATCTCCTGGAATACAGTCAGAGTCAAAGAGTACATACCAAATACCATAAGGAGTAAGAATTGTCAAATACTCAGCCACACAACAAAATTCTTCAAAAGTAATGCCATGTTGGCGAACTGCAATCGCTCTTTCCATGACCCAAGTCCTTGCTCCCGTACACTGTGTGCAAATTGTGGTGGTAATCACGCAGGAAACCACAACGACTACCCAAAATATGTCGAAGAAGGTTTCTCTCAGTCGGACTTTACCGATTGCGTTATATTCATTGACGGGGTTGATTATTTTAGTTATATTGGAAAATTTTGGTTTTAAGAATTTTGAATTTTTATCGATATTATAACTATTGACAAGTAATCTAGTTTCAAAATTTGTTCTCATCTCTAGATAAGAGCTTTCGCGATTCATGGGGCGGGGTGGCTTGGAGCGTTATATTAAGAACGGGGGAGGTCTCCAACTATCTACATACCACGATTGAGATTATAGCTTTAAAATTATAGATTATGTCGATGAGCGATTTTAGGTGTTATCGGTTGGCCACGCCCTCAGTGGGCGTTAACACTTTATCTGAAGCGAGTACACACGATTATATATCTGAAATTTCAAGTCACTTGCCTCAATAGCAGCGAACGAATTGCGATCATACGGACAGATGGACAGCAAGGCAGACATTGCACAAACCCGATATCCTCTTTTTACTCCGTGAACGAGTATGATAATATCAACGACTCAAATTCTCTCACAAAAAATTTGTACAGTGTAACAGGCAGAAGGACCCCATAAAGTATATATATTCTTGATCAGGACGACGAGCTGCCCTGTCCGTCTATCTGTCAGTCTTTATGAGCGCAGCGTTCTCGGACAAAACAAAGGCTAGAAAGCTGATATTGGACTCATTCAGTTCGTATATAACATACGCAGGACAAGTTTATAATTTTTATACTCGTTCACGTAGTGAAACTAGTATATTGGGTCTGTGCAATGTCCGTCATGCTGTCCGTCTGTCCGGATGAACGCAATTTTCTTCGGCGCTATTGAAGATAGAGACTTGAAACTTTGGATATATACTTGTAGCTATCCTCTTCAGACAAATTGTTAGGATTTTTGTGATACGCACACTAGGAGGCTGGCAATTCGATACTCCTTAAATCGCAAATCGATAAAAGGTGAATATTTCCCACAATTTAAATCATAGAGCTACCATTTGGTATGTAGAAAGCTGGTGGCCTCCCCCACAGATTGCACCCTCGATATCCCGGCCACGCCCGCTAGAACACCCTCAGCGCCCCGCCATAAAACTCGGAAACGCTTATATCTCCCACAGTTTTTTAGGCTAGAGTCACAAAATTTGGGATATGTTTTACTAGTGCTCCCCCAAACATCACAGACAAAAAGTTTAGCCAATTTGGGATATATATCATTGATAAGCTCCCCCTGACTTTACAGAAAAAATTTTCTGGCCTAGACACCTCCGTCCCCATTCCCCCACATTTGCACAAAACCATTATACCCTGTTTATCCATTTTCAATAGGTTCAGGGTAGAGAACTTAAGCCAAAGCGCCCTGGTGGAATTGCTGTTTATGATTTTGGCTCCATCCTCTCACCTGAGATCTATGCCAACAACCTTGTGTGCCGGGCTCTGTATGTATGCACTGAAAAGCTAAAGCCGATTAAAACAAAAACGGTGATGCGCAACCCAAAAAATTGCATTCACGCTTAATAGAGACTACCTAATTTGCGAAATTGTTACATATATGGCATAGACAACTTTCATGATATTCGTAGAACACGTCGAAAAATTTCTACAGATATGAGGCGCTTAAGTACACTATGTTATCGAGGCAGCTAACCAAATTATAATCACAAATAACAAGCTAACAAATGTGGCTAATTTTATACCTACGTTTTCTAATTCCCCAGAATGGTGCTGATGACGTTAAGAGACATCGCTGGTTCAAGCATTTGAATTGGATTGACGTTCTCAACAAGAAACTAAAGGTGAGTAAGGAAAACAGATCTAAACATTTTAAGTGCGAGTGCCTAAGACAGGCAGAATTAAACATCGTCTATACTATTTATCTCTCAGTTAGAATAGTTATGTCTACCTGTATATCCACCTATATGAACCAATGGGTATTGCATTTACAATGCAGGCGCTATTATTTAATTATAATATACACAGAATACATGTTTTAATTCTAAAAAACATTCATATGCTGGAGTCAGCTGACCAAATCATAGGGCTAATATAAAAACTTTCGATGAAATAGAAATAACAGATATGTTGTTTCGACCAAAAACCAAGTATTAAATAACTGATAATGATAATGAAAGAGTTAAACTTTCTCTATTTTTTTAAATTTTCTGAAAAGTTCAATGAAAAGTTCGGGCTGACTATTATTTCTTTCATTCCCATATGTGAGCGTGTGCTACTTCCTTTGTTACAGTAACTAAATTTATTCTCAAAGCTTAGGAGCCATTAAAAATTAAGACGCCAGCCAGGTAGGTGCTCCTTTTTGCAGCGCCAGGATGACACACGCAACATCACTGGTGCCACCATCCACTGTTTAATAATTTCCTCTGGAACGTTGTTCACCACATCGACTGTCGTCGATCTCTCCGAATCCTCTGTGACCTTAAGATCTTTTCGCTGTACATCTACAATACTCCTGCGAATTCTATAAAAAAAAACCATTGTTACTCATCAAAAATATGTTGGTCCATCCAAGCCCATGCACCCCATTTTACAAATGCCACCGTCAATGTTGCCTTCTTCTTTCAAAAAAAAAACTACGCTGGAACTCTGGCGAATGGCATACACGATGACTCTTCCACAGACAATTCTTTGCTTCCATTTTCTAAGAAAAGCTACATTTCCACGATTAATCACTTACCAATTGAACCTCTACCGATTAAGCACACGATTCCAAATGGTATAATGGTTCTGTGAAAATGTATGTAACATTCAGAAGGAAGCATCTCCGACCCCATATATATATATATATATATTTAGACATATCCGTCTGTCTGTATGAACGCGTCGATTTCAGAGACTACAAAAGCTAGAAAGCTGATCTTGGGCTCATTCGGTTCGTATATACCATACGCAGTTTATTTCAAAAGATTGATAAATCTTTATGTTCTCTTATTATCGATATTTATTGCTTTTTTGACGCGGTTTTTTAAATTTCAATTTGTTTTAATATGTTCGCATAAAGCATACGAAGAATTTATATCTTTTAGGTTTTTGATACCTCCCCCTATCACCCCCAATATTGATAAAACCATACAAACCGCAAATCAAATACTACCGTGTTGAAAATTGGTTTGTACATACGTGTTGATGCACCTAAGCAGTCCTGAAAATTTCATAATGATCATACATTTATTTTTACGAGCAAATCAAGAATCTCTTTTACGTAGTGGGGGCCAAATTGAAGCACAAGCAATGTCTGTGTTCATGTGCACGCAACCATACAAATGCAAAATTTTGTCTTGCGTTATTCTTGGAATTTTTTTTGCATAGTAAAACCAAAGACCAAAAGAACGAAAACGAAATCGGTGCACTTGCGCTTTCACAATTTAAGGAGCGTAAAATGAAGAAATGAAGAATGCGCTCTCAGCTCGGCTACCCGAGTGCCGTCAGGGCTTTTATATATGT